>SJYW01035095.1:22918-39464 GCA_006410735.1 Raphicerus campestris
AAAATTTATTTATTTTATCTTATTTTTTTCCATCTATGATTTTTTTTTTAATTTTTTAAAATACTTTATTCTACTTTACAATACTGTATTGGTTTTGCCATTCTTTGACATGAATCAGCCACAGGTGTACACAATCTCCCAATGCTGAAGCCCCCTCCCACCTCCCACCCTACCCCATCTCCCCGGATCATCCCGTACACCAGCCCCAAGCATCCTGTATCCTGTATTGAACATAGACTGGCGCTTCGTTTCTTATATGGTAGTATACATGTTTCAGTGCCATTCTCCCAAATCATCCCACCCTCTCCCTCTCCCTCAGAGGACAAAAAGTCCGTTAATTGGAGAAAAATTGCTTTAAAATGTGTTGGTTTCAGCTGTAAAACAATGCAAATCAGTCATAGTTATACACTCACACACACATAAACATGCCCCCACACACCCTCCTCCCCTCCCCCAGTCTCACCCCTCTGCTGCTGCTAAGTCAGGTCATTGCAAAGTGCCAGGCTGGGCTCCCTGTGTTATATATCAACTTCCCACTAGCTATCTATCTATTTTACATATGATAGTGTATATATATATGTCAATGCTACACTCTCAATTTGTCCCACCTTCACCACGTGTCCATAAGCCTGTTCTCTATATCTGTGTATTCATTCCTTCCCTGCAAATAGGTTTATCAGTACCATTTTTTTCAGATTCCATATATATAAGTTAATATACAATATTTATATTTCTCTTTCTGACTGATTTAACTCTGTATAACAGGCTGTAGATTCATCCACCTCACTAGAATTAACTCAAATTTGTTCCTTTTATGGATGAGTAATATTCCATTGCATATTATCTTCTTCTTCTTCATATGTTCATCTGTTGGTGGACATGTAGGCTGCTTCCACATTCTAGGTATTGTAAATAGTGTTGCAATGAACATTGGTTATATGTGTCTTTTGAATCCTGGCTTTCTCAGGGTATAGGCCCAATAGTGGGATTTCTGGGTCATACGGTAGATTTTTTAAAAAGAATCTCCATATGTTCTCCAAAATGGCTGCATAAGTTTATGTTACCAACAGTGCAGAGGGTTTGCTTTTTTCCATACCCTGTCTGGCAATTACTGTTTAGATTTTTTGATGATGGCCATTCTGACTGGTGCGAAATGATACCTCATAGATTTGATTTACATTTCTCTAACAATGAACAATATTGAACACCTTTTCATGTGTTTATTGGACATCTGTATGTCTTCTTTGAAAAAGTCTGTTTAGGTCTTCTGACCATTTTAAAATGTGTTTGTTTTTCTAATATTGAACTTATATATTTTGGAGATTAATCCTTTGTCAGATGCTTTGTTTGCAATTGTTTTCTTCATTCTCTGGGTTGTCTTTTCATTTTGTTTATAGTTTTCATTGCTGTGCAAAATTTTTTAATTAGGTCACAATTGTTTATTTTTATTTGCATTACTCTTGAGGTGGGTCAGAGAGGATCTTGCTGGGATTTATATCAAAGCCTATGCTCTCCTCTAAGAGGTTCATAGTTTCTGGCCTTACATTTAAGCCTTTAATCCATTTTGAGTTTCTTTTTGTGTACAGTGTTAAGGATTGTTCTAATTTAATTCTTTTCATGTAGCTATTCAATTTTCCCAGCACCACTTTTGAAGAGGCTGTGTTTTCCTCCATTGTATATTTTTGCCTCCTTTATCAATGATAAGGTGCCCACATGTGCATGGGCTTATCTCTGGGCTTTCTTTCTTGTTCCATTGCTCTACATTTCTGTTTTTGTGCCACTACCATATTATCTTAAAGACAAGCTTTGTAGCGTAGTCTAAAGTCAGGAAGGTTGATTCCTCCAGTTCCATTCTCTGTTCTCAAAGTTGCTTTAGCTGTTTAAGGTCTTTTTTGTTTTCATACAAATTGTAAACTTTTTTGTTCTAGTTCTGTGAAAAATGCCTTTGGTAGCTTGATAAGTATTGTGTTGACTCTGTAGATTGCTTTGTATATTATTGTCATTTTCACAATATTGATTCTTGCAATCCAAGAACATGGTATATCTTTCCATTTGTGTCATCTTTGATTTCTTTCATCAGTGTCTTATGGTTTTCTGCATACTGGAATTCTGTTTCTTTAGATAGGTTTTTCCTAGGTATTTTATTACAATGGTGAACGATATTGTTTCCTTAATTTGTCTTCCTGATTTTTTAGTTAGTGTATAGGAATGCAAAGGATTTCTATGCATTAATTTTGTATCTTGCAACTTTTCTAAATTCATTGATTAGCTCTAGTAATTTTCTGGTGGCATCTTTAGGATTTTCTATGTATAGTATCATATCATTTGCAAGTAGTAAGAGTTTCACTTCTTTTCCAATCTGAATTCCTTTTATTTCCTTTTCCTCTCTGACTGCCATGACTAGGACTTCCAAAACGATATTGAGTAACAGCGGTGAAAGTGGGCATCTTGTCTTGTTACTGATCTTAGAAGAAATGCTTTCAGTTTTTCACTGTTGAGAGAAATGTTTACTGTGCATATGTCGTGAAATGAGTGAGTGAGTTAAAGTCACTCAGTTGTGTCTGACTCTTTGCGACCCCATGGACTATACAGTCCATGGAATTCTCCAGGCCAGAATATTGGAGTTAGTAGTCTTTCCCTTCTCCAGGGGATCTTCCCAACCCATGGATCAAACCCAGGTCTCCCGCATTGCAGGCGGATTCTTTACCAGCTGAGCCACCAGGGAAACCATATACGGTCTTTATTATGTTGAGTTTGGTTCTTTCTTTTCTTATTTTCTGGAGAAATTTTTTTTTTAATCATAAATGAGTGTCGAATTTTGTCAAAATCTTTCTCTGCATCCATTGAGATGATCACATGGTTCTTATCTTTCAATTTTGTTAATATGGTATATCACATTAATTTACATATATTGAGGAATCCTTGCATTCTTGGGATAAATCCCACTTGATCATGGTGTATAATCCTTTTAATGGGTTGTTGTATTCTGTTTGCTAGGAGTTTGTTGAGGATTTTTGAATCTATGTTCATCAGTGACATTGGCCTATAACTTTCTTTTTCTGTGATATCTTTGGTTTTGGTATCAAGGTGATGGGGGCCCCATAGAACAACTGAGAGTTTTCCTTCCTCTGCAATTTTTAGGAAGAGTTTGAGCAAGATAGCTGTTAGCTCTTCTCTAGATATTTGACAGAATTCGCCTGTGAAGCCATCTGGCTCTGGACTTTTGTTTGTGGAAGACTTTTTTAAATCACAGTTTCAATTTCAGTGCTTGTGACTGGTTTGTTCATATTTTCTATTTCTTCCTAGTTCAGTCTTGGAAGATTTTACTTTTCTAAGAATTTGTCTGTTTCTTACAGGTTATCCAATTTATTAGCATACAGTTGCTCATACTCTCTTATGATCCTTTTTATTTCTGCATTATCTGTTGTAATTTCTTCTTTTTAATTTCTAATTTTATTGATTTGACTCTTCTCCTTTTTTATGGCTGAGTTATACTCCACTGTATATATGGACCACATTTTCTTTATTCATTCGGCTGTCAATGGATGTTTAGATTTCTTCCATATCTTGCCTATTATAAATAATGCTGCAATGAACACTCAGGTATCTTTTTGAATTATGATTTTCTCTGTATATATGGCCATGAGGTCATTGAAAGATGATCAGTTCAGTTCAATTCAGTCACTCAGTCGTGTCTGACTCTTTGTGACCCCATGGACTGTAGCATGCCCAGCCTCCCTGTCCATCACCAACTGCTGAAGTTTACCCAAACCCATGTCCATTGCAGTCAGTGATGCCATCCAACCATCTCATCCTCTGTCGTCCACTTCTCCTTCCACCCTCAATCTTTCCCAGCATAAGGGTCTTTTCCAATGAGTCAATTCTTTGCAACAGGTGACCAAAGTACTGGAGTTTCAGCTTCAGCATCAGTCTTTGCAATGAATATTCAAGACTGATTTCTTTTAGGATTGACTGGTTGGATCTTCCTGCAGTCCAAGTGACTCTCAATATTCTTCTCCAACACCACAGTTCAAAAGCATAAATTCTTTGGCACTCAGCTTTCTTTCTAGTCCAACTCTCACATCCATAAATGACAACTGGAAAAACCATAGTCTTGACTAGATGGACCTTTGTTGGCAAAGTAATGTCTCTGTTTTTTAATATGCTGTCTTGTTTGGTCATAATATTTCTTGCAAGGAATAAGCATCTTTTACTTTCATGGCTTCAATCACCATCAATGATTTTGGAGCCCAAAAGATAAAGTCTTCCACTGTTTCCATTGTTTCCCCATCTATCTGCCATGAAGTGATGGGACCAGATGCAATGATCTTAGTTTTCTGAATGTTGAGCTTTAAGCCAACTTTTTCACTCTCCTCTTTCACTTTCATCAAGAGGCTCTTTAGTTCTTCACTTTCTGCCATAAGGGTGGTATCATCTGCATATCTGAGGTTATTGATATTTCTGATAATTCTGATTCCAGCTTCTGCTTCATCTAGCCTTCATTTCACATTATGTACTCTGTATAGAAGTTAAATAAGCAGGGTGACAATATGCAGCCTTGATGTACTCCTTTTCCTATTTGGAACCAGTCTGTTGTTCCATATCCAAGGCTAACTGTTGCTTCCTGACCTGCATACAGATTTCTCAAGAGGCAGCTCAGGTGGTCTGATATTCCCATCTCTTTCAGAATTTTGCACAGTTTTTGGTGATCCAGATAGTTAAAGACTGTCATAGTCAATAAAACAGAAATAGATATTTTTCTGGAACTCTCTTGATTTTTTTGATGATCCAGCAGATGTTGGCAATTTGATCTCTGGTTCCTCTGCCTTTTCTAAATCCAGCTTGAACATCTGGAAGTTCACAGTTCCCGTATTGTTGAAGCCTGGCTTAGAGAATTTTGAGCATTACTTTACTAGCATGTGAGATGAGTGCAATTGTGTAGTAGTTTGAACATTCTATGGCATTGCCTTTCTTTGGGATTGGAATAAAAACTGATATTTTCCAGTCCTGTTGCCACTGCTGAATTTTTCAAATGCTCTGGCATACTGAGTACAGCACTTTGTCACAGCATCATCTTTTAGGATTTGAAATAGCTCAACTGGAGTTGCATCACCTCCACTAGCTTTGTTCGTAGTGATGCTTTCTAAGGCCCACTTGACTTCACATTCTAGCCTGTCTGGCTCTAGGTGAGTGATCACACCATCGTGATCATCTGGGTCATGAATATCTTATTTGTACAGTTTTTTGTGCATTCTTGCCACCTCTTCTTAATATCTTCTGCTTCTGTTAGGTCCATACAGTTTCTGTTTTTGAGCCCATCTTTGCATGAAATGTTCCCTTGATATCTCTAATTTTCTTGAACAGATCTCTAGTCTTTCCCATTCTATTGTTTTCCTCTATTTCTTTGCACTGATTATCGAGGAAGGCTTTCTTATATCTCCTTGCTATTCTTTGGAATGCCACATTCAAATGGGTATCTTTCCTTTTCTCCTTTGCTTTTCACTTCTATTTTCACAGGTATTTGTAAGGCCTCTTCAGAGAGCCATTTTGCTTTTGTGCATTTCTTTTTCTTGGGGATGGTCTTGATCCCTGTCTCCTGTACAGTGTCATGAACCTCCATCCATAGTTCATCAGGCACTCTGTCTTGATCTAGTCCCTTAAATCTATTTCCCACTTTCACTGTGTAATCATAAGGGATTTAATTTAGGTCATATCTGAATGGTCTACTGGTTTTCCCTACTTTCTTCAATTTAAGTTTGAATTTGGCAATAAGGAGTTCATGATCTGAGCCACAGTCAGCCCCCAGTCTTTTTTGCTGACTGTATAGAGCTTTTCCATCTTTGGCTGCAAATAACATAATCAGTCTGATTTTGGTGTTGACCCTCTGGTGATATCCATGTTTAGAGTCTTCTCTTGTGTTGTTGGAAGATCATACAGCATCTCTATTTTTAGTTATTTAAGAAATTTCCATATTGTTCTCCCTATTGGCTGTACAAATTTACATTCCCACCAACAGTGTAGGAGCGTTCCCTTCACTGCACACTCTCTCTATGATTTATTGCTTGTAGACTTTTCGATGATGGCCATCTAACCAGTGTGAGGTGATACCTTATTGTAGATTTGATTTGCATTTCTCTAATAATCAATAATATTGAGTATCTTTTCATGTGATTTTTGGCCATGTGCATATTTTGTTTGGAGACATATCTATTTATGTCTTCTTACCATTTTTGATTATGTTGTTTGGGTTTCTTTTCTTTTTTACATTGAGCTGCATGAGCAGTTTTGCAGTTTATGTATTTTGGAGATTTATCCCCAGTTGATTGCTTCATTTGAAAATATTTTCTCCCTTTCTGACGTTTTCTCATTTTGTTTATGTTTTCTTTTGTTGTACAAAAACTTTTAAGTTTAATTACCTCTTTGTTTCTTTTTCTTTTTCTTTTCATTACACTATGTAGTGGATCAAAATGATATTGCTGCAATTTATATCAAAGAATCTACTGCTTATGTTTCCTCTAAGAGTTTTATAGTATCCAGTCATACATTTAAGCCTTAATATATTTTTGTTTATTTTTGTGTATGGTGTTAGTGAATGTTCTAATTTTATTCTTTTATATGTAACTTTCTAGTTTTCCAAGTACCACTTATTGAACAGACTGTCTTTTCTCCATTGTATATTCTTGCCTTCTTTGTTGTAGATTAATTAACCATAGATGCATGGGTTAGTTTGAATTATCACACTGAATGATTTGCAGATATTGAAAAATCCTTGCATCCCTGGGATAATCCCACTTGATTGTGGTGTATGATTATTTTAATGTATTGTTGGATTCAGTTTTCTAGTATTTTGTAAAGTATTATTGTGTCTATGATCATAAATGATATTGGCTCATAATTTTCTATTTTGTGGTAGCTTGGACTGACTGACCTCTGGGTGATGGTATCCTCATAAAATGAGTTTGCAAGTGTTCTCTCTTTTGCAATTTTTTAGAATAGTTTCAGAGGATAAGAATCAGTTCTTGTTTAAATGTTTAATAGAATTCGCCTGGAATCCAGACTGATCCTCGACTTTTTTTTTTTGTTAGGAGTTTTTAAATTACAGTTTCAGTTTCACTGTTTGTGATTGATCTGTTCATTTTCTCTGTTCCCCACCAGATGTGTATAAGAGACAGGTGTAGGAGCGTTCCCTTCACTGCACACTCTCTCTATGATTTATTGCTTGTAGACTTTTCGATGATGGCCATCTAACCAGTGTGAGGTGATACCTTATTGTAGATTTGATTTGCATTTCTCTAATAATCAATAATATTGAGTATCTTTTCATGTGATTTTTGGCCATGTGCATATTTTGTTTGGAGACATATCTATTTATGTCTTCTTACCATTTTTGATTATGTTGTTTGGGTTTCTTTTCTTTTTTACATTGAGCTGCATGAGCAGTTTTGCAGTTTATGTATTTTGGAGATTTATCCCCAGTTGATTGCTTCATTTGAAAATATTTTCTCCCTTTCTGACGTTTTCTCATTTTGTTTATGTTTTCTTTTGTTGTACAAAAACTTTTAAGTTTAATTACCTCTTTGTTTCTTTTTCTTTTTCTTTTCATTACACTATGTAGTGGATCAAAATGATATTGCTGCAATTTATATCAAAGAATCTACTGCTTATGTTTCCTCTAAGAGTTTTATAGTATCCAGTCATACATTTAAGCCTTAATATATTTTTGTTTATTTTTGTGTATGGTGTTAGTGAATGTTCTAATTTTATTCTTTTATATGTAACTTTCTAGTTTTCCAAGTACCACTTATTGAACAGACTGTCTTTTCTCCATTGTATATTCTTGCCTTCTTTGTTGTAGATTAATTAACCATAGATGCATGGGTTAGTTTGAATTATCACACTGAATGATTTGCAGATATTGAAAAATCCTTGCATCCCTGGGATAATCCCACTTGATTGTGGTGTATGATTATTTTAATGTATTGTTGGATTCAGTTTTCTAGTATTTTGTAAAGTATTATTGTGTCTATGATCATAAATGATATTGGCTCATAATTTTCTATTTTGTGGTAGCTTGGACTGACTGACCTCTGGGTGATGGTATCCTCATAAAATGAGTTTGCAAGTGTTCTCTCTTTTGCAATTTTTTAGAATAGTTTCAGAGGATAAGAATCAGTTCTTGTTTAAATGTTTAATAGAATTCGCCTGGAATCCAGACTGATCCTCGACTTTTTTTTTTTGTTAGGAGTTTTTAAATTACAGTTTCAGTTTCACTGTTTGTGATTGATCTGTTCATTTTCTCTGTTCCCCACCCACCCCCCCCTCCCCGATTCAGTTGTGGGAGATTAAATCTTTCTAAGAGTTTGTCCATTTCTTCTGGCTTTCCACTTTATTAGCATAGTTGCTTGTAATAGTCTCTTATGATTCTTTGTGTTTCTGTGGTATCAGCTATAACTTCTCTTTTCATATAACTTTATTGATTTTGGTGCTAATCATTTTTTTATGAATCTGGCTGAAGATTTATCAATTTTGTTTTACTTTTCAAAGGACCAAATTTTAGTTTCAGTGATTTTTTTCTATCATTTTGTCTATATTTCATTTATTTCTGCTTTGATTTTTATGTTTTTTCCCCTTCTACTAGCTTTGAGTTTTGTTTGTTCTTTCTCTAGTTCCTTAGGTATAGGTTTAGGTTGGGTTTTTTTTTTTTTGAGATTTTTCTTGTTTCTTGAGATAAGATTATATTGCTGTAAACCTTCCTAGAACTGCTTTTGCTACATCCCATAGGATTTGGATCATCGTGTTTTAATTTGCATTCTTTTTTAATATTTAAATTTATTTATTTTAATTGGAGGCTAATTACATTACAATATTGTATTGGTTTTAACACATTTACATTCTTCATTAGGTATTTTTAAATTTCCTTTTTGAATTCTTCAGTGATTCACTTGTTATTTAGCAACATATTGTTTAGCCTCCAGGTGCTTCTCTTTTTACAGGTTTTTTTTTTTTTTTTTTTTTGAAGTTGATTTCTAATCTCATAGTGTTCTGGTCAAAAAAGATAACTGAAATTATTTCAACTTTCTTAAATTTACTAAAGCTTCCTTTTAGCCCAGGATGTGATCTATCCTGGAGAATGTTCTTTGTGCACTGGAGGAGAATGTATTTTCTGCTACTTTTGAATGGAATGCTCTATAAATATCAATGAATCCCATCTCCTATAATTTGTCATTTAAGGCTTATTTTCCTTACTGATTTTCTGTCTGGATGATCTGTTCTTTGATGTAAATGGAGTGTTCAAGTCTTCCAGTATTATTGTGTTACTATCAATTTCTCCTTTTGTGACTGTTAGCATATGTATTATATATTGAGGTACTTGTATGCTGGGTGCTTATATATTTATAATTGTTATAGCTTCTTCTTGGATTGATCCCTTGATCATTATGTAATGTTCTACTCTGTCTCTTATAAAAGTCTTTATTTTAAAGTCTCTTTTGTCTGATAAAGTATTGCTTCACCAGCTTTCTTTTGATCTCTATTTGCATGTAATAACTTTTTCCATTCCTTCACTTTCAGTCTTTGTGCCCTTAGATCTGAAGTGGATCTCTCATAGGATATATAGAGGCTTTTTTTTTTTTTAATCCATTTGGCCAATCTGTGTTTTTGATTGGAGCAGTTAAGCTATTTGCATTTAAGATAATTACTTGGTATTAAGTTTGTTTTGTCATTTTGTTAACTGTTCACAATTTGTTTTGGTAGTCTTTTTTTTTTTTTACCTCACTCTTTTGTTTTCTTCTCTTGTGATTTGATGACTAAATTTAGTGTTGTGTTTTGATTCCTTTTACTTTTTTTGTGTTTTTGGTTTTCTTTGGTTTGCAGTTACCACAGAGTTTTGATACAACAGTCTACGTATAAACAATATTGTTTTGAGTTGCTAATCTTTTAATTTCAAATGCATCACCAATTTTTTGCATTTTACTCCCCCCTTCTCACAACTGCTGGTTTTGATATCATCTTATTTATGTGTGGGTGGTGTCCTACCTTTTCTGTGTGCTTTTCTTTACTGATAAGCTTTCCATTGGTAATTTTCTTGTTTCTAGTTGTGTGCTTTTCTTTTCAGCCTAGAGAAGTCCTTTTAGCTTTTATTGTGTTTTTTTTTTTCTTTTAGTGACTCAACAAAACATTCATTATCCTTATGTTTTGACTTGTTCTGTAGATTGTTTTGAAAATTTTCCCCCATTTTCTCCCCCTGTGTTCAGTTAAGTTCAGTTCAGTCACTCAGTCATGTCCAACTCTTTGTGACCTCATGGGCTGCAGCACACCAGGCTGCCCTGTCCATCGCCAAATGCCGGAGCCTACTCAAACTCATGTCCGTTGAGTCAGTGATGCCATCCAACCATCTCATCCTCTGTCATCCCCTTCTCCTACCTCCTTCAATCTTTCCCAGCATCACAGTCCTTTCAAACGAGTCTGTTCTTCGCATCAGGTGGCCAGAGTATTGGGGTTTCAGCTTCAACATCAGTCCTTCCAACTAATATTAAGGACTGATTTCCTTTAGGATGGACTGGTTGGATCTCCTTGCAGTCCAAGAGACTCTCAAGAGTCTTCCCCAACACTACAGTTCAAAAGCAACAATTCTTTGGTGCTCAGCTTTCTTTATACTCCAAATCTCACATCCATACATGACTACTGGAAAAAAACATAGCCTTGACTAGAAGGACTTTTGTTGGCAAAGTAATGTCTCTGTTTTTATTTTTATTTTATTTTAAAAATATTGTATTGGTTTTGCCATACATCAACATGAATCCACCACAGGTGTACACGTGTTCCCAATCTTGAACCTCCCTCCCTCTTCCCTCCCCATACCATCTCTCTGGGTCATCCCAATGCATCAGCCCCAAGCATCCTGTATCCTGCATCAAACCTAGACTGGTGATTCATTTCTTACATGATATTATACATGTTTCAATGCCATTCTCCCAAATCATCCCACCGTCTCCCTCTCTCACAGAGTCCAAAAGACTGAACTGGTGTTGCTGAATACTTTTAGCTTTCACATATCTGTAAAGTTTTTTATTTCTCCATCAAATCTAGATGAGAGGTTCCTGGATGGTTTTCCTGGTTATAGCTTCTTCTTTCTCATCATTTTAAGTATATTGTGCCACTCCCTTCTGGTCTGTAGTGTTTCTGCTGAAAAATCACTTGATAACTTTATGAGGATTCCTTTGTTTTTCCCTTTATGAGGGTTCCTTTGCTTTTCCCTTGTTGCTTTGACTTTTTTCCATTTGCTTTAATTTTTATCAATTTGATTAATATGTGTCTTGGCATGTTCCTCCTTGTGCTTATCCTGTATAGGACTCTCTGCACTTCCTGGTCTAAGGCGCCCATTTCCTTCTCCCTGTTAGAAACATATTCAGCTATCATCTCATCAAATATTTTTCTCAGAGCTTTTCTCTCTCTCTTTTCCTTCTGGAATGACCATAGTGTGAATTTTGCTACATTTAATGTTATTAAATGTTGTACTGCTTCAACCATATGTGAACAGAGAAATTCCAGAAGTACAAGCTAGATTTAGGAAAGGCAGAGGAACCAGAGATCAATTTGCCAACATCCTCTGGATCATAGGAAAAAAAATCTACTCCTGCTTCATTGACTACACTAAAGCCTTGACTGTGTGGGCCACAACAAGCTGTAGAAAATTCTTAAAGAGATGAGAATACCAGATCACTTTACATTTCTCCTAAGAAACCTGTATGTGGGTCAAGGAGCAAGTTAGAACCTGACATGGAACAATGGACTGGTTCAAAATTGGGAAAGGAGTATGTCAAGCCTGTATATTGTTACCTTGCATATTTAACTTAATATGCAGAGTACATCATGAGAAATGCTGGACTGGATGAAACAAAAGCTGGAATCAAAATTACCAGGAGAAATGTCAATAACCTCATATATGCAGATGACATCACCCTTACAGCAGAAAGCAAAGAGGAACTAAAGAACCTCTTGATGAAGGTGAAAGGGGAGAGTCAAAAAGCTTACTTAAAAGTCAACATTCACAAAACTAAGATCATGGCATCCAGTTCTATCATTTCATTTCATATAAAAGGGGAAAAGTGGAGACAATCACAGATTTTCCTTTTTAGGGGCTCCAAAATAACTGCAGACAGTGACTGCTGCTGTGAAATTAAGATGCTTGCTCCTTGGGGGAAAAACCATGACAAACCTAGATAGCATATTATAAAGCAAAGACATCACTTTGGCGACAAAGTGATAGTCAAAGCTATGGTTTTTCCTGTAGTCACGTACAGATGTGAGAGATGGACTATAAAGAAAGCTGAGCACTGAAGAACTGACGCTTTCAAACTGCGGTGCTGGAGAAGACCCTTGTGAGTCCATTGCAAAGCACAGAGATCAAAACAGGCAATCCTGAAGGAAATTAACTCTGAATATTCATTAGAAGGACTGATGCTGAAGCTGCAATAATTTGGCAATCTGCTGCAAAGAGCTGACTCTCCAGAAAAGACCCTAAAGCTGGGAAAGATTGAGGGTAGGAGGAGAAGGGAGTGACAGAGAATGAGATGGTTGGATGACATCATTGACTCAGTGTACACGAATTTGAGCAAACTCCAGCAGATATTAAGGCCAGGGAATCCTGGTGTGCTGCATTCCATGAAGTTGCAAAGAGTCAGACATAGCTTAACAACTGAATAACAACAATGTTGTCCCTGAGGTCTCTCAATGTATCCTCATTTCTTTTTGTTCTTTCCTTCTTTATCCTGTCCCACAGAAGTGATTTTCACTATTCTATTTACCTACAGCTCACTATTTGCTCTTCTGTCTCATTTTTACTGCTATTGATTCCCTCTAGTGAATTTTTTCATTCCAGTTATTGCTCATCTCTGTTCCTTGTATCTTCTAGCCCAAGGACGGGGATACTGGTGGGCTGCCATCTATGGGGTCGCACAGAATTGGACACGACTGAAGCAACGCAGCAGCAGCAGCAGCAGCAGCAGCAGCAGCAGCAGCAGCTCTTTGTTAACACATTGCTTGTATCTTGGTCTGTGCCTCCATTATTTTTCTAAGATCTTGAATCATCTTTACTCTCAGTATTCTGAATTTTTTTCTTTCTTTTTTCTTTTTTGGTAAATTGCTCTCTCTATTTCATTTAGCTGTTCTTCTGGGGTTTTACCTTGTTCCTTCATCTGACACAAAAAATATTGTGTATTTTCATTTTGACCTAATTTCTGTGATAGTGGTTTTTGCCCCACAGACTACAGGACTATAGTTCCTCTTGCTTCTGCTGTCTTCTGCATGGTGTGTGAGGCTAATCTAAGAGGTTTGCACAAGTTTCCTAGTGAATGGGACTGGTGCCCACCCACTGATGTCTGGAGCTGTACCTTGTCCCTCTGATTAGAAGGCCATGTTAGAAGGTATATTTAGAGGTAGCTATGGGCTCAGGAAGACTTTAGGCAGTCTGTCTGATGATGAGTGGGGCTATGTTCCCCACCTTGTTTGTTGTCTAGATGAGGCATCCCAGCCCTGGAACATAAAGGTGTCAGGTGGGGCCAGCCTTGTCAAAATGCTCAAATATCGTTAATATGGTAGCCTCCAAGAGAGCCCACACCAGTCAGCTTTTCCTGGTACTACTGCCGCTACTGCCCTTGTCCCCACAGTGAGCCACAGCTCCATTCCACCTCCCCAGGATACTCTTCAAGACCCACAGTTAGGTCTTATCCAGGCTCCTATGAAGTCACTGGCTTTTCCCTGTGTCCTGGTGCACACAAGACCTTGTGTACCCTCCAAGAGTGGAGTTTCTTTTTCCCTTAGGTTTGGAAATTTCTTGCGATTAGACATCACTGGCTTTCAAAGCCAAATGTTCTCGGGACTCCTCCTCCCAATGCCATACCTCCCTATTGAGGAGCCTGACTTGGGGCTTAGAAGTTCATACGCCTGTGGGATAACCTCTGTGTTATAGTTATTTTCCAGTTTGTGAGTCACCCACTCCATAGGTATGGGATTTGATTTTATCATGAGTGATCTTTTTCTGCTTTGTTGTGGCTTCTTTGTCCTTGGATGTAGAATGTCTGTTTTGGTAGGTTCCACTATTTTTTGCTGGTGGTTGTTCAGCAGTTAGTTGTGATTTTTGTGTTTTAATGAATGGAAGGGGGGAGCTCAAGTTGTTCTTTACTGTATTGTCTCCAGCCTTTCTCTGCATATTATTCTTTCCTGTTGAGTTGTATGAATTCATTACATATTTTAATTATTAATCCCTTATCTGATATATGGTTTGCAAATATTTTCTCCCAGTATATTGGTTGCTTCTTTATATTCTTGATTGTTTATTTTGCTATGAAAAGACTTTTTAATTTGATATAGTCCAACAAACAACATCAAATAATGTAGTAGTTTGTTAATTTNTAATCCCTTATCTGATATATGGTTTGCAAATATCTTCTCCCAGTATATTGGTTGCTTCTTTATATTCTTGATTGTTTATTTTGCTATGAAAAGACTTTTTAATTTGATATAGTCCAACAAACAACATCAAATAATGTAGTAGATTGTTAATTTTTGCTTGTGCTTTTGGTGTCATATCCAAAAAAACTAATGCCAAAATGAGTGTCAAGGAGACTGTCCACTATGTTTTCTTCTATGAATTTCATGGTTTCAAGTCTTGTATTTAAATCTTTAATCCATTTTGAGTTTATTTTTTTTGAGTGGTGTGAGATAGGAGTCTACATATGAATATCTATTTGTCTCAAAACCATTCATTGAAAACTTTGCCTTTTTGTCCTTGAGTATTTTCGGTTCCCTTGCCAAATATTGGACTTCCCTGGTGGCTCAAACGGTAAAGTGTCTGCCTACAATGCGGGAGACCNCCACAGCTCCATTCCACCTCCCCAGGATACTCTTCAAGACCCACAGTTAGGTCTTATCCAGGCTCCTATGAAGTCACTGGCTTTTCCCTGTGTCCTGGTGCACACAAGACCTTGTGTACCCTCCAAGAGTGGAGTTTCTTTTTCCCTTAGGTTTGGAAATTTCTTGCGATTAGACATCACTGGCTTTCAAAGCCAAATGTTCTCGGGACTCCTCCTCCCAATGCCATACCTCCCTATTGAGGAGCCTGACTTGGGGCTTAGAAGTTCATACGCCTGTGGGATAACCTCTGTGTTATAGTTATTTTCCAGTTTGTGAGTCACCCACTCCATAGGTATGGGATTTGATTTTATCATGAGTGATCTTTTTCTGCTTTGTTGTGGCTTCTTTGTCCTTGGATGTAGAATGTCTGTTTTGGTAGGTTCCACTATTTTTTGCTGGTGGTTGTTCAGCAGTTAGTTGTGATTTTTGTGTTTTAATGAATGGAAGGGGGGAGCTCAAGTTGTTCTTTACTGTATTGTCTCCAGCCTTTCTCTGCATATTATTCTTTCCTGTTGAGTTGTATGAATTCATTACATATTTTAATTATTAATCCCTTATCTGATATATGGTTTGCAAATATTTTCTCCCAGTATATTGGTTGCTTCTTTATATTCTTGATTGTTTATTTTGCTATGAAAAGACTTTTTAATTTGATATAGTCCAACAAACAACATCAAATAATGTAGTAGTTTGTTAATTTTTGCTTGTGCTTTTGGTGTCATATCCAAAAAAACTAATGCCAAAATGAGTGTCAAGGAGACTGTCCACTATGTTTTCTTCTATGAATTTCATGGTTTCAAGTCTTGTATTTAAATCTTTAATCCATTTTGAGTTTATTTTTTTGAGTGGTGTGAGATAGGAGTCTACATATGAATATCTATTTGTCTCAAAACCATTCATTGAAAACTTTGCCTTTTTGTCCTTGAGTATTTTCGGTTCCCTTGCCAAATATTGGACTTCCCTGGTGGCTCAAACGGTAAAGTGTCTGCCTACAATGCGGGAGACTCGGGTTCAGTCCCTGGGTCAGGAAGATCTCCTAGAGAAGGAAATGGCAACCCACTCCGGTATTCTTGCCTGGAAAATT
This sequence comes from Raphicerus campestris, assembly GCA_006410735.1. NCBI lineage: Eukaryota > Metazoa > Chordata > Mammalia > Artiodactyla > Bovidae > Raphicerus > Raphicerus campestris. The sequence goes on from SJYW01035095.1 coordinate 38,916, forward strand.
TCATGGACAGAGAAGCCTGGTAGGCTACAGTCTATGGGGTCGCAAAGAGGCAGACACGACTGAGCAACTTCACTTTCACTTTGTCAAATATCAGTTTACCATATATGCATGGATTTATTTCTGGACTCTCTCTTCTATTCCATGGATCTTTGTGTTTGCTTTTATGACATTAACATTCATTTTGATTACTAAATCTTTGTAATATAGTTTTTTCCCTAAGTTATTTATTTTTTATTTTCTACATTATGAAAATATGGTAACACATTTACAGGAGACTTGGCAAATACAGAACAAAGTTACATATAGTTCCACTATATATTACAATTGTTTGTTTTAAATAAAGTAAGATTTTTAGTTGGAGTTTCAATATCAAACTCTCAGAAATTAATAGAATGAATGTACAGAGAAGTAGAATATAGTACACCTGAAAAGCATTATGAACTAATTTGATATAGCAATACTAGATGCCAAAATATCAAAATTTTGAGTGAATATAAATTAGAAATCTAGCATTCTGTTCTACTCTACTAAGTCAAAAAGGTAGAATCA
>SJYW01035103.1:14164-34499 GCA_006410735.1 Raphicerus campestris
TTCTCACCTTCCCAAAGTACTGGAGTTTCAGCTTTAGCATCAGTCCCTCCAATGATCACCCAGGACTGATCTCCTTTAGAATGGACTGGTTGAATCTCCTTGCAGCCCAAGGGACTCTCAAGAGAATTCTTCAACACCACAGTTCAAAAGCATCAATTCTTCAGTGCTCAACTTTCTTCAGAGTCCAACTCTTGCATCCATATATGACCAGTGGAATAACCATAGCTTAGCTTGATTAGATGGACCTTTGGTGGCAAAGTAATGTCTCTGATTTTCATTATGCCATCTAGGTTGGTCATAATTTTTCTTAAAAGGAGTAAGCATCTTTTAATTTCATGGCTGCAGTCACCATCTGCAGATTTTGGAGCCCCAAAAAATAAAGTCTGACACTGTTTCCACTGTTTCCCCATCTATTTCCCATGTAGTGATGTGACTATATGCCATGATCTTCATTTTCTGAATGTTGAGCTTTAAGCCAACTTTTTCACTCTCCATTTTCACTTTCATCAAGAGGCTCTTTAGTTCCTCTTCACTTTCTGCCATAAGGGTGGTATCATCTGCATATCTGAGGTTATTGTTATTTCTCTTGGAAATCTTGATTCCAGCTTGTGTTTCTTTCTCCCCAGCATTTCTCATGATGTACTCTGCATATATGTTAAATAAACAGGGTGACAATATACAGCCTTGACGTACTCCTTTTCCTATTTGGAACCAGTCTGTTGTTCCATGTCCAGTTCTAACTGTTGCTTCCTGACCTGCATATAGGTTTCTCAAGAGGCAGCTCAGCAGGTATGGTATTCCCTTCTCTCTCAGAATTTTCCACAGTTTATTGTGATCATGCAATCAAAGGCTTTGGCATAGTCAATAAAGCAGAAATAGATGTTTTATTCTGGAACTCTCTTGCTTTTTCCATGATCCAGCGGATGTTGGCAATTTGATCTCTGGTTCCTCTGCCTTTTCTAAAACCAGCTTGAACATCAGGAAGTTCACGGTTCACGTACATACTGCTGAAGCCTGCTGGGAGAATTTTGAGCATTACTTTCCTAGCGTGTGAGATGAGTGCAATTGTTTGAGCATTGTTTGGCATTGCCTTGCTTTGCGATTGGAAAACTGAGGTTTTCCAGTCCTGTGGCCACTGCTGAGTTTTCCAAATTTGCTTGGGTATTGAGTGCAGCACTTTCACAGCATCACCATTCAGGATTTGAAATAGCTCAACTGGAATAACATCACCTCCACTAGCTTTGTTCATGGGGCTTTCTAAGGCCCACTTGACTTCACACTCCAGGATGTCTGGCTCTAGGTGAGTGTTCATACCATCGTGATTATCTTGGTCATGAAGATCTTTTTTGTACAGAACTGAAGTTCGTGACATTGTACAGGAGACAGGGATCAAGACCATTCCCATGGAAAAGAAAAGCAAAAAAGCAAAATGGCTGTCTGGGGAGGCCTTACAAATAGCTGTGAAAAGAAGAGAAGCGAAAAGCAAAGGAGAAAATGAAAGATGTAAGCATCTGAATGCAGAGTTCCAAAGAATAGCAAGAAGAGATAAGAAAGCCTTCCTCAGCTATAATGCAAAGAAATAGAGGAAAACAGCAGAATGGGAAAGACTAAAGATCTCTTCAAGAAAATTAAAGATACTAAGGGAACATTTCATGCAAAGATGGGCTCGATAATAGAAATTTTATGGACGTAACAGAAGCAGAAGATATTAAGAAGAGGTGGCAAGAATACACAGAACTCTACAAATACACATATTAGTGATGTGGTATTTTGGAGCTTCCCAGGTGGCACTAGTGGTAAAGAATCCACCTGCCTATGTGGGAAACATGAGACACAGGTTTCATCCGGGGTTGGGAAGGTCCCCTGGAGAAAAGCATGGCAACCCACTCCAGCATTCTTGCCTGGAGAATCCCATGGACAGAGGAGCCTGGTGGGCTACAGATCACATGATTGCAAAGAGTAGGATACAACTGAAGCAACTTAGCACAGCATAGCTAAGTATGATATTTTACATTTAATGAGTATACAATATTTGATATTCACTTATTTCTGTAACCATTGAAAAAGTTGGAATTTGTGAGTTAATATTTCTGCTGAAAAGTACAAAGTAGTCTACTGTAACACTGATACTTTCAATAAGTAAAAAAGGTCAACCAAAGGGCTAAATGAGATTTTGGAACTCTTCATTTGATTTCTTCACAATGGTAATTTTTTTAAAAAATCTAACAACCATAATACCATAATACTTAGAACCCACCACTTTCCAGTCAATTTAAATACAATATCATTTAATCTTTAGTTTGTGTAATAAGGTAAAGTTCTATGGGGAAATGTGTGCTTTTAAATGTCTTAGAGCTGGAGGCAGGACAGTGACCAAGAATATATCTTCTTTTGAATGAGATGAAAACCTCTCTGGCAGTGACTTTTTGTAAACAAAATATTGAGGGCTCAAGGTTTGCAATAATTTCCTCAAGTAGGTTCATGAGTCCCACGGGTTATTTTTTCGCTGTTTTTTCTCAAATAGTAATATAAGCCTTACGTATAAAAGTACAACAGCACAATGAGGTATTAATTTTATCAAATTTTGCAAGCCTGAAACTTGCCTGCATGAATGTTGGAGTTTAAGAGGAGCTGTGTACATATAGGCGGTATCTACTTCTTTGTAGCCATCTCATTTCAACTAATTTTCCATTGATGTTAGTGTTATCATGCAAATAAAAATAAAATTTGAGAGTAAATATTCTCTTTCTATCAATTGATTATCCACCCATAGCACGCTATCAACATGGCTTAGCAAAAAGCAGGTTCAAAGAGTCAAAGGGCTTGGTCCCACAACTGGGGAGAGTCAGGATATACACCTTGGCTTTTCTCAAAAATGCTTCTTTATGTAGAGCTGCTTAAGGTTGCATGTGAACCGGTGTTAACAACTGACATTGAGACTCATATTCCATACGAGGGTAGGCTGCATGTGAATTAGATCATTAAGTGACCAATTATACTAGCTTGCTTGAGATTATAGGCTGTGAGACTTTCATTGAGTCCAGGACAAACTGGGATGGTTGGAAACCCTCAAGACAATTCACTGATATAATCTATTCTAGGACTGGGTAAAAAAAAAATATGGAATTAGCTACATGTACTTATGGAAATTATTGTATATCATCATGAGATCCAATAATATGTTAAATGAACTTTGTCAGTGGATAATCATTAAAATATTCCAAACTACAAGTTGTGCATGGCAAGTTCAAAACCATATAAGAACCTTAAAGTGCATTTTCAGCAACTGAATTATTATCTATAATAACACATTTCTCAACACTTTCACTAGAACAATAGAACCTTATTAAGTACTAAGCCAAGGTCTAAAAATCTGCAATCTAAAATTAAAAATTAATTGTTCTAAAGTGTAAAAATTCTATTGCTTTGTTTTAGCATGATCTCACCCAACTTGCTGAAATAACACACGAATTGAACTCCTTTATTCTTGTAAATAACTTTTAAACTGTTTAATTATAATTATAGTTTAATAGCATTTGAAGAATAACTGTAAATCTGGGAAATATCAATGAATTGCTCTAGATGTTTGCTAAAATACAGACTATTTGACATACTTCAAAGTATTTGGTTAAGTTGTAAGACAATATTTCTTTAGTGGCTCAGATGGGAAAGAATCTGCCTGCAACACATGAGACCTGGGTTTGATTTCTGGGTAGGGAAGATCAGCTGGAAAAGTGAATGGCGACCCACTCCAGTAGTCTGGAGAATTCCATGGACAGAGAAGCCTGGTAGGCTATAGACCATGGGATTGCGAAGAATCAGACATGACTGAGTAACTAACACTTTCACTTTTAAAAATAGGATTTCAATAATTTATACCCTTTTATGATAGTGTTGCCTTTCATTTGATTAACAGGTTTTTTATTTTTTTATTTTTTTAGATTTTCTTTGCTTAACTATCTACTATGCCTGAGTTATGATGTCTTCTGGGCAAGTTAATAGTTTATGAAGAATATTGCATATAAGAGTTCACAGTCTAAGTTCACTTTGGATGTAGTGAACCTGAAAAATTCATTGCTAGGACAATAAAATGTACAGGTGTAGAGAGATCCCAGAAATATGCATACTTCCTGTTACTATGGTAATAGAATTTTGGAAAATTTGGGTCACATTGTTCAGAAAATAGTCTCAGACAGATCAAAGTTGAAGCCCCATAATGACCATTGCTTCTGTCCCCAGATTCACTGCATTCTCAAGATCTGTATGCTCATATTATGAAGCTACATTAATGAGGATAGGGCATATATAGGTTCAATTACCACAGGAAATGATGGAGCGCCCAGATGAAGAATCTGTTACATATCAACACAAGTGTAAGTTTATTTAATTCCTTATCATTTTCACAGAATAGTATTTTCTATTTCTGTTAAACATTTTGTCACTTATAGTTTGATGGACATATGACAGAAGAAGTATTCATTTTACTTTTTTGGGAAAATAGTAGTATTAATTTATCTACTGATAAAAGTAATTTAAAAATGATATAGAACTTATATGAAGGTTAGTAATCAATGACTGAAGCTATATACCATATCATAGCAAAAATCTAAGATTCTTGTCCTCATCTCACTATGATTACTGATGATACCAATTTTATTCTTTCTCGCCATTATCAAGGTTAATAGCCCAGTGATGACTACTATTTATTGGATTTGTTATGTGCTGGAATCTCTAAAAGTTTTTCATTTAAGGCCATTTACAGCCTATAAAACAAAATAATATGGATCTCTGTGTCATCTCTATCTTAAATAGGGGAAAAACAAGTTTAGAGAAGCTAAATAAAATCTCCAGTTTGAGAAAAACAAATACGAATCTTAGGCTTTTGAACTTCAAATTCAAATTTTGAACTTCAAAATTCACGCAAGAGAGTTATAGGAAACAGCTCATTCTCTAATTATATGGTCTATCAATAAGACTGTAATAGTAGTGCTTGTATTCTTTTGGTGTTTTTAGTAGTAAATACTGTTGTTTAGAAAACCTGCATTATGTATAATTTTTAAAAATCTGCTAAAGCATTCATATTCCCAAGTTCAGTTCAGTTCAGTTGCTCAGTCGTGTCCGACTCTGCGACCCCATGAATCATAGCACGCCAGGCCTCCCTGTTCATTACCATCTCTCGGAGTTCACTCAGACTCACGTCCATCGAGTCACTGATGACATCCAGCCATCTCATCCTTGGTCGTCCCCTTCTCCTCCTGCCCCCATGGATAACCACAAAATATTCCTGTCTTCAGGACTAAGATCTTTTAAGGATTGAAGAATATTCTTAATATCCTGAGTTTCATGATGGATGTGAAAAGAATATATTCTATGTGTGGATGAGTAAAAATGTTACTTTATTAAAACCAATAAAGTCAATTTTAATATTCTGTAAATGTTGTTGAAAAGTGTGCATTCTCTGTATAAAGCCCAGCTTAATTATGTCTATTCAGTTCAGTTCAGTTCAGTCGCTCAGTCATGTCCGACTCTTTGTGACCCCATGAATTGCAGCACGCCAGGCCTCCCTGTCCATCACCAACTCCCAGAGTTCACTCAAACTCATATCCATTGAGTCGGTGATGCCATCCAGCCGTCTTATCCTCTGTTGTCCCCTTCTCCTTCTGCCCCCAATCCCTCCCAGCATCAGAGTCTTTTCAGTTCAATATTCCCAAGATTTTAGTATATAAAAAATAAAACATCTTTTCCTTTTTCTTCCTTCTGTTTCTTCTTTCTCTTTTAATAAGTGGTGCTAATAACCTGTTTGGCTAGATGCTGTGGAACTCACCTAATGGAAGGAAGTTCAAATATACACATGGCTAAGAAATATTTATGAGGTTAGTAATCAGGTACAAATGACAGAAAAGTTTCCCCAGTCATTTCCTTTCATCTTTTTACTAGTTATATATGACAATGGGATATACTGTTTTACAAGAGAAGGTGCTTATGTCCACACTATTCCTATTACAGACAACTCCATAAAATTCCAATAACTGAAGTATTATTTATTTATCATAACACTTAGAGAATTTAAATTCCTCTAAACATAGAAGAAGACTACCATGAATAGATCACAGCATGCACAACATTTTATATTAGGTCTCACAGAAATTGCTGAGCATTACAACTTTTCTACAGGTTATATGAAGTAATAAGAACAGATAATGGTTATATAATGAAGGGAACAGATGTTTCCTAACCTCTTTCTTTTTCCATGGTAAAATTTACTGGGACAGATTAGAGAGGGGAAAAAAAAAGGAGAAAGAAGAAAGAAAGAAAGCAGAAGAGAAGGAGGATGTAGATGTTTCCTGTATTTCTGTAGTCAGTAATATTTTGGGGATGACTTGGTTCCTAGATGTAACACATTTATGGAAAACATCCAAATTGGATAATTTTATCAATGCCAAATTTGAGCAGACTGAATCAGAAGACCTATATAATTTAGTAAAATTAGCCACACCTGTCTCATTTTTTTATGGATTCATCATAACCTCCCAAGTAGGTACAAAATATGTATTTCATCCTAAAATAACATGCTTACTTCTTATTTGCCTTTGAAGTCATGTCATTAACATATAAGTGCTTGAAATATATTAAAATAAGTTAAATCTGTTTTATTATAATTTATAGGTGTCCTCGCGTTAGAAATACACATAATCTGAGAAATTTCAGTTTATAGTTACCATAATTATGATAATTTAAAATATACTTTCATGTATTAATATTCTAAATTTTAAAATTTGAATAGGTTTATTTTAACAAACTATGAAAAATATAANGACCTTAGTCGGCAAAGTAATGTCTCTGCTTTTGAATATACTATCTAGGTTGGTCATAACTTTTCTTCCAAGGACTAAGTGTCTTTTAATTTCATGGCTGCAGTCACCATCTGAGGTGATTTTGGAGTTTTCTTATAGTTCTTCCTATTTCTCTCTGGATGTACTTACATCTAGTTTTACATGGTTTGGGAGCCATGGTGTAGACATCTTTTCATAGCGAAAAGAGATTTAATCGGGTTTAATTTAACACCTTCCTTGAGGATCTCATTAGTTTAGGAATTCTACACCATATTTAGGTTTTCTTAATATGTGTTTTTATTAACAAATAGAAAAACACTTCACCTCTCAGTTTACACCCAATTTTTTCACTCAGTTCTCAAATCAGCTTTACTAAGTAGCCATCATTACTGTCAGTTTAAACAGATGAGGAGTTTAAGGTTTGGGTATCTGTGGTCAGGCTTTTCAGGCGGCTCAGTGGTAAAGAATTCACTTGTCAATGCAGGAGATGCAGGAGATCCAGGTTTTGATCCCTGTGTCAGGAAGATACTCTGAAGAAGCAAATAGCAACCCACTCCAGTAATCTTGCCTGGGAAATCCCGTGGACAGAGGAGCCTGGCAGGCTACAGTCCCTAGGTTCGCAAAGAGTCAGATATGACTTAGTGACTAAATACCATCACCCGTGGTCACAAAGTTACTAAGGCAGAGCCAAAATTCATCATCAGTTTGTCTCACCCCAAAGCCGGGGATATTTCTCCAACACGAGTCCTTCCCAAGCATCAGTCATTTCCACACCACTTTTCAGTAGCCACCCTAAGCAACCAAAAGTATAAAGCTTTGCCTTATATAAACTCACTTTCATTTTTACTGGTGATTACCTTTTTTTCTCAGTTAAGGAGATAGAAATAAACAGAACCAACATTTGCTGCAAATCTATGTGCTACTCTGTAAAAGGGCAGAGCCAACAGTTCTCAAGGGGGGCTTCTAGCATCAGTACCCCCTGAAACTTGTTAGAACTACAAATTCTGGACCCTGCTCCGGTCCTACTGGACTGGAAATCCTGGCACTAGGGGCCAGCAATCCACGTTTTAATGGGCTCCATGGGGGCTCCTGAAGCATGCTCTGCGTGGGAACCACTACACTATATACATTATCTTATTTAATATTCATAACTTCTCCTGAGACTAAATTTATCACTTCCACCATTACAGATGGGTTAACTGAGACAGCATAGACTAAGACCAGTATCACACAGTTAGCAGGTCCTGGGAGCCAATATTTAACCTGCACTTATCTGGTTCCAAAGCCTTTTCATAGTATCACGTGTACTCGAGGGGAGATATCGGGAGATGCCGTTGCTGTGGTTCAGAGAGTAGAGATCTAGATGATAACGAGATCTGTAGACACCGATTATATATCTGTTATGACTGTGACCTGCAACGAAGATTTTACTGTTTAAAAGAGTCACTGAGGGACTTCCCTGGTGGTCCAATGGCTGGGATTCTGCACTTCTATTACACCGAACACGGTTTGATCTCTGCTCAGGGAACTGAAGATCCCGAAAGACACAGAGCGTGGCCAAAAATACATAAAACCTAAAACCTTGGTTCTTCAAGAAAATATTAATTTCATATAGTTAGTAGAAAATTGATTGGAAGTGGAATGAAAGTTGCAAAAAAAATGGCCTTGCCGGGTCTAAAGCAGTACCTACATTAATCTTTTCTGCATGACTTAAAGTCGTGTTAAGTTCAGCTTACTGGATGTTTATGAATAGGAATGGTATCTGTACATAATTAAATGTGTATATATATGATAATCTAATTTTTCTTGTTTTGTATAATGCTGTTCTAAGAATTAGGGATTAAAAGCTAAGTAGGAGCAGTATTTCCAGATTATTTCCTTCACAGGATTGGGGGGAAAATCACTGGGCACAGATTCCCCAGTGAAAAGGATGACCCAGGAACTTCTCTGAGGGTTCAGTGGTCAAGAATCTGCCTGCCAATGCAGGGAGCAAGAGTTTGATCCCTGGTTCGGGAAGATTCCACATGCCATGGGGCAACTTGAGTCCGTGCTCCGCAACTACGGAAGCCCCCAGGTCCTAAAGCCGGTGCTCTGCAAGGGGAGAAGCGATTGCAGCGAGAGGGCCTTGCACCGCAAGGGGGAGGAGCCCCTGTCCGCCACAGCTAGAGAAAGTCCCCAGCAACACAGACCCCACGCAGCCAAAGACAAATAAATAAAGACATTTTTTAAAAGAAGATGATCCAAGTGTTATACAGCACAACCGATGGCCAAGGGCATCATAAGCAAATGCCTTCAAATGGCTATGGCTTCAGTATAGTCCCGTCTTTTTTGTTCAGTCACTAGGTCGACTCCGTGGACTGCAGCCCACTAGGCTCTTCTGTCCATGGGATTTCCCAGGCAAGCATACTGGATTGGGTGGCCACTTCTTTCTCAAGGAGATCTTCCCAACCCAGGGATTGAACCCTCGTCCTCTGCATTGGCAGGCGGGTCCTTTACCACTGAGCCACCGGGTAGGTATAGTTTAATTATGGAAATACTGTGTAACCTGTAAATTATGTAAATACTCTGTCTAAGGTTTCTGTACCAGGGGCCAGGCTGACATCTAGATTCTCAAGAGCCAGGATATATTGCAACCTTCTCTGACCTCAGATTACTTCCCCAAGAACCGCCTACATTTACCAAAGAGACAAAACAAGCAAAACAGGCCTGCCGCCCTAATACAATATTGTGAAAATCATGTCCAATTGTATTATGTGTACTCAACATTACCTGGCCATACAGAAATGATGTCATATGCAAACTGCTCAGCGGAGAGGAACCCAAGGAAAGGATCTGCACAGTGCAATTTCTCCTTCAATCTGAATTTACCTCCATGTCAACAAAATAAGTGCCCCTGTGGACTGTCATTCAGGCACGAAAAAATAACTCGTAGAGTCATTAGAACTGAATTTCTAATAATGTTCATTAACACAGGATTCCTCCAGTCTAATTATGTTCGTCATTCTCAATCAATGGTACGATCAACATGATTGAATGCGTCCTTTGTGGCCCTGGAAACCCAACTCTAAATTTAGGCTGATGTTCAGAGAACACAATGCATACTTTGAAAAGCCTGGGGGCTGATCCAGCCACGCCCAGATTTAAGGTTGGGGCAACCTTTCCAGAGAGAAAACAGACCTTCCCAAGAGCTCAGTGTTTACTTTTGTTGAGAGCTACACCTGCAGAAACGTTTCTCAAGTTTCTGTTGTTGTTTTCCCTTAACCTTTCCTTTCCCCGAGCTCCTGTTTTTCCCAAGCCAGTAGCTAAGGGTTGACGGTGAAGGTGTTTGTTGCTCAGTCACGTCCAACATTTTTCAACCCCAAGGACTTTAGCCCACCAGGCTCCTCTGTCCATGGGATCCTCCAGGCAAGAATAGTGGAGTGGTAGCCATTTGCTTCTCCAAGGGATCTTCCCGACCCAAGGATTGAACCTGGGTCTCCTGCGTTGCAGGTACATTCTTCACCATCTGAGCTGCTAGGAAAGCCCCTAAGGGGAACTCTGGGTCAGATTCTGACAGAAGCCCACTCTGTGAACCGGGAGTAGTAGTGGGGGACAAACCGCAGGGCTGGGTAAGTGCCAAGCTGTGGGAGATACTCAGACTGAGGACAGGTAAGACAGAAACCAGCTGGCAGCATCCACCTAGGCAACTGGTGCTCGCTCCGGGCATCAGAGGAGACCGCACGGGCCCAGGCTACCTGGGAACCAGTTTTCATTTGTCTCCTGGACCACTCAGCTCCTAGTTCCCTGACCAGGGATTTTATAGTGGAAAAGTATTTTATAGTGGAAAACTTTATAGTGGAAGCATGGAGTCTTACTGGACCATCAGGGAAGTCTCTGGAAACCAGTTTTCTAAGTAATGATTCTGCCCTGTTAACATTCCAGCTGAAACTCTTAAAATTCCACAAGGACTGGTTATCTTTCTCTTTACTGGTATCACTTCTTGGCCTAGCTCTTATGGAATTATACATTTCAGCCTACTCACTGTTTCTCTGATTCTTACTATCAAAAATTTCTCCTCCCCACCTCAGATAGGGGACATCACTCTCTGAACTTTTTTTTTTCAGAGTCTGATAGCTGTTTAACAATGTCATGATAGTTTCAGGCACACAGCAGTGACTCAGCCAAACACATGCGTGATTCAGTGTCTCCTAACTGTCCAGCCCCTCCCCAGGCCCAACCCACAAGCATCAAACCCTCTTCAGGCACAGCAACAGGTCGCAGTGTAGGGGTAGTGATGGAAAAGATAAAAATGGATATCATACCTCTCACCCTAAAGGAACTCAAACAAGGAGGAGGAAGGGCAGAGGGGCTTTTCTCTTAGCAGGCAGTTATAATTCAGTGCTGGGAACTGTGGCAGGGCAAGTAGGAGTACCAGCTGTCTGGGAGGTGGGTTATCAAGGACGGCTTCTGGAGGAGGTGACATCCAAGGAGGGTTACAAAGGATGCGTAGGAATAGTCAGAGATGATAGGAAGGGGAGCTTAGAGGAGACATCATAAAAAGCCACCAAAAAAAAAAAAAAAATTAAGGGAAAATTGCAGAAGTGTGTAGGCCAAGCAGTTGGTGGGATACGAAGTGTGAGGCCTCAGGCACAAAGCACTGAGGGGAGAGAGATGGGTAAGGGAGGAGCAGGGTCAGGTCAGAGAGTCCTGCTGTGTTGGGGAGCTCCCTGGCAGTCTAGGGGTTCATGCCCAGGTTCATTTCCTGGTCAGGGGACTGAGATCCTGCAAGCTGCGTGGCATGGCCAAAATTTAAAAATATATATATATGTACATATTAACAAAATACATAATGGGACTCCCCAGGCGGTCCAGAGTTTAAGACTCTGTGCTTCCACTTCGAGGGGCACCACTTCAGCCATGGGTGGGGAAGCTAAGCCGCCCCATGGTATGGCCAAAAAATTAAACAAACAAGTGAACAATCAAAAATGCTTCAAAAAATTTCAAATGAAAATTAGTTTCCTAAATGTCTGCATATGATCTATTTAAACAGAGGTTACAGCTTGTCAACTTCTGTTTCTCGCTCACAATTTGTTGTCATTCAGGCGCTAACTCCAGTCTGACTCTTTGTGACCCCATGGACTGCAGCACGCTGGGCTTCCCTGTCCTTTACCATCTCCTGAGCTTGCTCAAGCTCATGTCCATTGAGTCAGAGATACCATCCAAGCATCTCATCCTCTGTTGCCCCATTCTCCTCCTACCCTCAACCTTTCCCAGCATCAGGGTCTTTTCCAATGAGTCAGCAATACGGTGCCTAAAAAAACGGCCATTCTTCTTTTTGCTGTGTATTTTGTGAACTTAAAAAAAAAAGTGTACTGTTTTCCACACATGATGTTTAATTGATTTTATTATCTATAAACTTAATAAAATATCTCTGGAAGAATATGAGGAAGCAATAATATTGGCAGCTCATAGAGTTAAAATTTTTAACTTAAAAATTTTAAAGCTCTTGAATAGATTTCTTATTTTTAAAAATAGGGATGGATAATCAGGGAAAAAAAAACCCACAATATTTTGAGGGGTTGGAGTGGGGGGGTTGGATTAGCTCAATATACCAAAACCTGATGAAATAAAGAGTCACTAAACCTGATAACGCAACCATTCAAATCTCAAAACTTAAATTCCATAAAGTCATACCTGTCTCCTTCCAGAACCACCGTCAGTTCACAGAACAGTGCCAGGTACCACGCGGGGTTTAATAAGGATTTGTTAACTGCTGAACACAGACACGGCACCAATGTTCCTGTTTTGTCTTTTTTTGAAGACTTCTTTTCTATTCTGTAGGGAGACAATGTCCTCAAGATTCTTCATGTTCTTTTTGTTACCATTTAGCAGTGACTAGGTTCAAAGTCAGCCTGGATGGGTCTCGCCCACCGGGCTCTGTGAGCAGCAGAGGAGCCCTGAAGAGTACTCCCCAGGTCCACGGGCTGCGCAAAGGGAGAGCCAGACCACAGCCTGGTCTAGAGCGGGCTTGGGAAGCAGGCACAGAAGCCTGGGTGGGTCGTGGCAGTTGGTTCCAGCAAGGGCACCTTCCTGTGACTCCACACACACACACACACACACACACACACACACACACACACACACACTATTCCATATCCTTGCTAACCTGATTTCTAGCTTAGAGTGGTCAGGTGGGGCTTACTTTCACTGTTCTCTGCATTTTTCTTCCAAACTTGTCCTTTCACCTTTCTGGGGGTTCTGCAGGGAGTTTGTTTTAGATATACAGCAAAGAAAAAACAAAACAAGACTGTTCCTTTTCCTGGTACAAGAGAAACACTTCAAACTTCAGGGCTCGCGAATCCAGGATCAGATCCCAGCTTTGCCTTGGACAAGTTGTGTGAACCAAGGGCATCCCTGGCGGCTCAGACGGTAGAGAATCTGCCTGCGATACAGCAGACCCGGGTTCGATCCCTGAGTCAGGAAGATCTGGAGAAGGAAATGGCAACCCGCTCCTTTATTCTTGCCTGGAGAAATTTCATGGCGGGCTACAGTCCACAGGGTTGCAAAGAACAGACAGGACTGAACGGCTACCACTGGTACTAAGCCTCATTTTCCTCATCTGTACATGAGGATAACAATGATTACTTCTCATAATTAAAAGAGGTGCTATGGAGCATAACATACCCAGCACAAACTGTATTAACAAAAACGGTATCGCATGCCATGTACAGAATGTTTACACTTATTTGTGAACAATCAGGGTGAACACTCACTGTGAAATGGAGCAGGACTCTGCCTATGGTCCTTGCCCCACCCGCTATGTCCTCTGCCTGCCTTCTGTCTATGGAAAAACTTTAGCCAAAGAATAAGTTGAATCAGAGAAGTGAGAAAATGCAGAAACAAAGGAAAATAGTCCAAGCAGACCAAATCATAATAGTGCTGTCATTAAGCATGGTCAAGGACCTTTAGTTCCTTCTCAAGGGCTACAGATAAATAAATATCTGAGCATATATCCTGTGAGCTGTCTTATAGATCCTGAAACCTCAGGTAAGTTAACTACTTGATGGTAAGACCATACCATGACATAAGCTACCACAATCCCGAGAACTGGTGTCAAGGAAATTGGAACAAACCAGCCACTGATGCCCAATTTCAAGATGACTGTCAGCGCTGACTGTGCTGTTTCTGCCCATAGCCCCTCCCGCAGATTATGAAAGCTCTTGCCCTCTGGGTGTCAGCAGGGGAAAGCCCTCCTTTGTACAGAAGTCTTCCCTCCCCGCTCCGTGGTCAGCATCCAAAATAAGGCAAACCTTCCTTTCCACCAACCTCGCTTCTTTTGAGCAGCAAGCAACCGCACCCCACTTTCAGTTGCGACTTAAATTGTGAAAAAAACGTTGATTCACTCCCCTTCCTGCAAGTCTTTGTGAACTGTTAACCTACTATTGTCTGAAATTCACTGCAAGCCTCTGCCCCCAACCACCTTGCCACTCCTTTTCGCTCCCCTCTTTAAGTAGCTTTCTATCGCTGCCACTCTAGATTAGCCCTCAGGGATGCTAATAGCTCATTAGGCACCTAACAATTGCTGTGAGTCCACGTTCAGGTATGAAGGTGGCACTCGCATTCGCCAACAGGAGCGATACTGCAGCCGAGAGAAGGAAGGTATTTCCAGCACGGCAGGCTTGGGGTCACCTCCCCGCAGGGCTGACACCCACAGGCAAGCTGGCACAATGGCAGAAACTAGTGCATTGGGACATCGCCAGGAAGAGGCCCTACAGGTCACACGGACCTTCCCAGACAACATATGGGAAACAGAACTTTGAAAAGAAACCCAGTTCTGAATCTAAAGAGGGAATCTGCTGCTGTTTCCTGCCTCCATGCCTCAAATACCTTAGCCCCAAATTATCAGGAACAATGGGAAAGACTTCACAGTATATCAAAACAAGAGCCTGCAAAGGGCAATTTCTAATAAGAAAATGGGACTTAACAATTGAGTAGTGACTTGGGGTCAGCTCCAGCTAGAATGTCTCTCCGCACGTTTCAACTCACTGTGACTCATTCTCCCAGGCAATAAAATATCAGACTGGATTTACTGAACCAAGTCAGCTGAGACCTGGACACTTGGTAAGGTCTGAGACTAGAGACGTTCAAGCCAGAGTGATAATTCGTAAACATCCAAAGATGAAACAGCTCCGTGAACTTTGAGCATCAGTATAATACTGTGTAACAGCCTCTAAGAGAAACACCACCAATTTCAATTCATAGGATGGTTATTCAAAATCAGTCTCATTATGTCACAACTGTTCTTATCAAGGACTATGAAAGGCATTCATTCAAAAGACTGAGGTATTGTATGTCAATTATACCTCAATTTAAAAAAAAAAAAAGACTGAGCTCAAGGTGAGGAACTAAGTGATACACCCTAAAAGGTAGTTTTGCCAGCGCTCCAGGAAATTGGCATATTGCTTAGACCACTATATAGCACAGTTATAAGATGGTAGTGTGTGCGTGTGTTAGTTACTTAGTCGTGTCTGACTGTTTGGGACCCCAGGGACTTTAGCCCGCCAGGCTCCTCTGTCCATGGGATTCTCCATGTAAGAATATTCGGGGTTGCCATTCCTTCGCTTCAGGGGATCTTCCCAACACAGTGATCAAACCTGGGTCTCCTGCACTGCGGGCAGATTCTTCACCATCTTAGCCACCAGGGAAGCCCATAAGACAGTAGCTGCTGCTGCTGCTAAGTTGCTTATCTGTGTGACCCCATAGACGGCAGCCCACCAGGCTCCCCCATCCCGGGGATTCTCCAAGCAAGAACACTGGAGCGGGTTGCCATTTCCTTCTCCAATAAGACAGTAGCGCTTCCCCTAAGAAGCAAGCTGACTAATCGCTTTCCAGGCATTTATTTATTTTTTCCCCAAATAATTTCAAAGAAGGGCTGAATGTTAGCAAACTCAGTCTATGGATAAGGGGGAAAAAACAAAACAGGAATGGAAGTTCATACCCACCTGGGATCCTATTAAGAGTCACCCAGAAATGTTCATCGGGAGAATAGGTATCTTTAGACCACTGGAGCAGATCAATGGCCCTTCGGTCTTGGAAGACAAACTTGACAAACTCTCTGGTGAGGGCCACGTAGGCAGTGCCAAAGTAGATGGTCAACTGGTGGGGAGGTGAGGGTTTCAAAATACCGGTATTTTTCATAAAAGAGCCACCTCTGCCCAAGTGCTCCCGGTAGACATAGCGAGTCCGCTTTACTGCGTGGTCAGGAGGCAGCACCCCGGGGGTGATGTTTTTCCCTTTAAATCCTTTGAGATGCTGAACGATCTCCCTGTTGGTTTTCAGGGGGAAATCTTGCCCGCAGGTGTTGATGGAGTATTTCCACGGAACTTCAGAAGCTAAAAGGTCTTGCAGGCAGTTCAGGTCAGCCTGGAGCCTGGAAATTCCTGCGTAGACCACAGGCTCCATCTTCGAAGCAAGAAAAGCATTCTTGAAGCAACTCAGCAGCTGCCACACAGACTTCTTAAAGTGAACTGTAGCTTTCTCATCCACATGTATGCAGTAGACGTTCTGGGGCATATAGATGGCCCTGAAGAGTCTTTCAAAAGTGTTGAAGTCCTTATGGATGACCATGACGTATGCCAAAGGGAACTCGGCTTCTTCTTTCGACAAAGGCCTTGTGATGTAGCGATTCTGGATCAGGTAGTCCTTGCAAGGGACGCTTCCCACGGGGAACATCAATGTCTTTTCCCACAAAAAGGTTGACTTCTCATCTAAGGCATCCCTACAGGCGTGTAGCCCCAAGTCCCTTTCAATGGAGCTATTCCTGTGACTTTTCGGTTGGCTTAACTGGCCACTGTAAAGGATCACAAAAATAAACACACCGACTCCCATGAAAGCAAAAAACCAATACTTCCAGAAGTTCATTATTTTCACTTCCCTGGGGAAGGAATCTCTCTCTATTAAGACTGAGAAATAATCGGTTCCTGAAACAAGAGTGAAGAGGTGGAACTGACTTCTTTTGCCAATCTTGGAATTT
This sequence comes from Raphicerus campestris, assembly GCA_006410735.1. Taxonomy (NCBI): domain Eukaryota; kingdom Metazoa; phylum Chordata; class Mammalia; order Artiodactyla; family Bovidae; genus Raphicerus; species Raphicerus campestris. The sequence continues at coordinate 31,010 of SJYW01035103.1, forward strand.
CAACAGTTTCCCAAGCAGGCTTCCTTCTGCCGGGTCCTTTAATCCTCATTTACTCTCTGCTTCTGGGTGCTGTTCGTCCTCTCCTGGCAACGGCCAGAGATGCTTCTTAAAGCGCCCTGGGCTTCTGGCCTCTGTGGTGCCACCCTGCTGCTGGCAGAAGGCTCCGGGCTCAGGGCAGCTCTGGGAAGCCCTTCTCATTTGCATACAAGACGCCAGTGGATCTTAGCAAACTGCTTTCAGTCTGGAGTGCCGGCTCTTTTCACCTCGGCTGTTTCCTGGGCTTCACTCCGCCCCCCTCCATCCAATCTATGTGGCCTGATCTCGCTTCTCACGCTTTCTCCTTCCTTTTCACCTTAAGTGGTTCTCCTTTTTCTGGCTCGCCCTGCCAAGCTGCTAGCAGTCCTTGAAAACCGCTGCCTGTGGACTTCTCCTTCTTGGGTTTATTTTGCTTTCTGGGTCTCTGCCACTTTATTTCATTTCAGTGTTATCTCTACCTCTGGGCGTATAAGAAGACACAGATAAGAAAAAAAACCCTTGCAACATGTCTAAGTAGAAGATTATTGGAGAAAAAAAAATCTGATGGCAAGGTAGGTGTTCCCTGAATTAAATCAGACAGTTTCTGATGATGTTACGTAGGATATATACGTCCATGGGTAGAGGGGGAAATGAATTACACTTTCAAGGGCAGGGGATGAGGGCAGAAGGAAGCTAGGAGTGACTGACTTGAAGAGTCAGTGTGGAGGCATAAATGAAACGCACTTTAGTTCCGCCTGCCTGGGAGAAAAGTGATAGCTTGTTCCCAGAGAGCAAAGGTTGGTTCCCATTTCACACAGAGCTTCAGATAACTGGAGCTGTTGACACAGTATTATCTAGCACATGTGGCGTAACTAGCCACTGGGTCTCTTTAACAGCCTGACATCCTCAGACTGGAGGTCACTTCAGAGAGATCCAAAGAGTCGCCTCTCCACCCAGCCCCTCTCCTACTTCCTTATTCTGAAGGGAGAACAAAGGCTTCAGGACTGAGGCAAAATTCCTGGAAGTCTCCTTCAGTGCAGTTCAGGGAAGCCAGGGACGGCAGCTCAGCAGGTCTGGTCACATCGCAGATACCTTCTCAAAGCCCACCTGAGACAGGTGCCCCCAGTGCTCAGCAAACATGGAGTGCGTTCAAGGCAGGTGGTAAGGATGCTTCTGGGGGACAGTTACTGAGCCAACAATCCCTGGCAGCCACGGGAGCTGAAAGCGGCCCTGCTCCCACCTCCCTCCTGCAGTCACTCAACAACCTTGCCTGTCTCGGTGTGACATGGCAGCTCAGCAGCTGCTTCTGTTAGGAAGACACGGGCCTGCAATGCCGCACGCTACCCGTCCGCCTCCCCTCCCACCCCACCCCTCAGCTGCCTATGGTTTGCTGGACTGATGAATGGCAACAGTGGCCTGGATGTGACTGAGAATGAAAAATGTCACCTGCCGTGTCAGTCAACAAAGGATGTTTCCGCCATCAAATGACAGCTGCCGCCCCCCATTTCCCCCCCACACGGGAGTGAGTCCTGAGGGGACTCAGGATGGAAACAGGAGGCCTGCCATCCAGCCACCATCAGTCGCTGCAGCCGCCCCCAGCGGTGTACCCTCCGGAGGCTCCAGATGACAAAGCACCGGATACTGGCCAGGGAGAGCTGAAGGGCATATCAAAGGATGATTGCACTGAGCCCGGACTCTTGCATCTTTCTAGAAATAGAAAAGTGCTAAATTCACTAACCTGAGATATCTGATTTTCTTTCATTAACAGTCATCTTTTGAGGTGCCTACTACGTGGTCTTTATGATAAAAAAAAAACTTCTATGTATCCTGGCTCCTCCTTTATCTCTTCAGAGCAATGCCAGGCTTGAAGTCCTCAGAATGTCTGCCCAATAAAAGAAGTCTCGGGACTTCCCGCTGGTCCAGAGGTTAAGAATCCGCCTTGTAGTGCAAGGGACTCGCTCAGCTTCTATCCCTGGTCAGGGAACTAAGAGCCCCCCAGGTTGAAGCAACTAAGCCCACTGGCCACAACCACTGAAACCCCCAAGCTTTGGAACCTGAGTGCTGCAACTGAGACCCAACACAGCCAAATACATAAATACATAAATTAATTAGTTTTTTTCTTTTAAACACACACACACAATTCTCAGCTTTCAGGTTGTGCCATTTTTTCTTTTTTTCAGTCAACCTGATGGATACTGACTTGGATAGAGACCCAAAAAGCTGGCAGGAATCTTAAAAATCACCTAACACAATTCTATATTTTACAGACCAGGAGATTAAGGCTAACGCAAATATTTTTCCCAAAGTTATACAGCTGGGTAGAATCCGAAGTCTTAATTCTGCAGCTCCCTGGTCTAAAAGCCAAAGCCAGTCTAATTGTCGTCAAATCCCAGCTGGTCAGTGGCCGGCTGTATAAGCAAGGTGGAGTTACACTTAACCTCTCTAAGCATCAGGCTCTTTGTTTTCCAGATGGAAATAACAGTACTTCTTATTTCACATGGTTCTTAAGAGCAGTGAGTGAGATAGCTCGCATCTAGGGTTCATGTATCTGTTTATGTTCAATAAGCATTAGCAATTCTTGTTGCTTTTATTTGCTTTTTGAAAAATATTCAACATTTCTGACCCTGTTAAGGAACTGATATTTTGACTTCTGTTCTCAGTAATGGAAACAAAAGAACATTTACCTTCTTAGAGTTTTCAAATTGTTTGACTTATTGCCACTCCAAAAGAGTGAAGGTTAAATGTTTTTCGTTATTTTCCTCCTCCACTGAAATCTCCCTTTACCCTGAGATGGGGGACAGTAGAAATGTGGGTGTATGAAGGAAAGCACTGAATGGTCTGCCTTCATGCCTTGATATTCCTTCTTTCTTACTTCTTGTTAGAGATACACCCTTTTCTTCAAAGAATAATGGCAGGGCTTAGGGGAGGCTGAGCTATTTCAAATCCTAAAAGATGATGCTGTGAAAGTGCTGCACTCAATATGCCAGCAAATTTGGAAAACTCGGCAGTGGCCACAGGACTAGAAATGGTCAGTTTTCATTCCAAACCCAAAGAAAGGCAATGCCAAAGAATGCTCAGACTACCTCATAATTGCATTCATCTCACACGCTAGCAAAGTAGTGCTCAAAATTCTCTAAGCCAGGCTTCAACAGTATGTGAACCGTGAAATTCCAGATGTTCAAGCTGGATTTAGAAAAGGCAGAGGAAGCAGAGATTGAATTGCCAACATCTGCTGGATCATAGAAAAAGCAAGAGAGTTCCAGAAAACATCTACTTCTGCTTCACTGACTATGCTAAAGCCTTTGACTATGTGGATCACAACAAACTGTGGAAAATTCTGAAAGAGATGGGAATACCAGACCACCTGACCTGCCTCTTGAGAAATCTGTATGCAGGTCAGGAAGCAACAGTTAGAACTGGACATGGAACAACAGACTGGTTCCAAATAGGAAAAGGAGTACGTCAAGGCTGTATA
>SJYW01035103.1:40732-77436 GCA_006410735.1 Raphicerus campestris
TGCTCAGTTCTGTCTGACTCTCTGCGACTCCATGGACTATACAGTCCCTGGAATTCTCCAGGCCAGAATACTGGAGTGGGTAGCCGTTCCCTTCTCCAGGGGCTCTTCCCAACCCAGGGATTGAACTCAGGTCTCCCGCATTGCATGTGGATTCTTTACCAGCTGAGCCACCAGAGAAGCCCAAGAATACAGATGATAAAATTGAGGTTTTGGAAATGGTAGATAACTCAGCCATAGTTATATAATGTATTTTTCCTCTCAAAACATAAGGTAGCAGGCATGTACTGTATAAGATGTGTATAAGAGACAGGTCCAAGGGACTCTAAAGAGTCTTCTCCAACACCACTGTTCAAAAGCATCAATTCCTTGGCGCTCAGCTTTCTTCACAGTCCAACTCTCACATCCATACATGATCACAGGAAAAAACCATAGCCTTGACTAGACGAACCTTAGTCAGCAAAGTAATGGCTCTGCTTTTCAATATGCAATCTAGGTTGGTTATAACTTTTCTTCCAAGGAGAATCGTCTTTTAATTTCATGGCTGCAGTCACCATCTGCAGTGATTTTGGAGCCCCCCAAAATAAAGTCTGGCACTGTTTCCACATCTATTTCCCATGAAGTGATGGGACCAGATGCCATGATCTTCGGTTTCTGAATGCTGAGCTTTAAGCCAACTTTTTCTCTCTCCACTTTCACATTCATCAAGAGGCTTTTTAGTTCCTCTTCACTTTCTGCCATAAGGGTGGTGTCATCTGCATATCTGAGGTTATTGATATTTCTCCCAGAAATCTTGATTACAGCTTGTGTTTCTTCTAGTCCAGTGTTTCTCATGATGTACTCTGTATAGAAGTTAAATAAGCAGGGTGACAATATATAGCATTAACATACTCCTTTTCCTATCTGGAACCAGTCTGTTGTTCCATGTGCAGTTCTAACTGTTGCTTTCTGACCTGCATACAGATTTCTCAAAAGGCAGGTCAGGTGGTCTGGTATTCCCATCTCTTTCAGAATTTTCCAAAGTTTATTGTGATTCACACAGTCAAAGGCTTTGGCATAGTCAATAAAACAGAAACACTTAGAATCTTGGAAATTCTTGCTCAGAGACCATTCTGAAGCCAGTATCTGATACTAATTTGCAGTGCATATAGCAAACAAACTCTACTGATCATATAGAATGTTAAAAATAACACTTCTTCAATGAATCATGGTGACAAGCTCCTGCCCAAGGGGAATCAGAGTTCTTATGGCCTAAGCAGGGCTGTTTGCTGAGCTCTTTTCACGAACCTGTGTAACAAAACATCTATCTGCCCTTTGACTGATTTAAGTCTGTGTGAGAATTCTATTTACTTAATATATGAGAAAAATGTGTAAAGCAAAACCTGTGTAAATTGAATTGGAGTTCAAACCAAGATGTAGTTGTCAATTATAATAAGAGCATGAGTGTTGTGTGACCTTAGCTTGCAGCAATGAGCAAATTTAACAGTGATTCTGAAAGAGGGAGGCAAAAAACAAATCATTATCTTTCACAAGTATCAGCTCATAACTTTAATGTACATCAAGATCTTTGAACAGTGTAGGGAAAAAGTGCATTTTAATAAATATTACTCTATAGTGATCTTTGTAGGCAGAGATGCTGATTGGCAACTAAACCAGCATATTACATAGTGTATTGTCTTATTTCACCATATCTGGAAAAATAAAATGTGACATTAAATTTGTTGAAAAATAGGAAAGTAAGTGAGAAAATGCATCATTTCGAAAGAAATTGCTGGTAATCTAAAGTTTATCTTTTTTTCCCCTCATATTTTTTCTAAATTCCCAAAAGGAGATCTTGTTACTCTTTCCAACTCATGGATAAATTGTCATTAGTTCCAATCCAAACATCAAATGAAGGACACCAAATTCTACCAGTCAGCAAGGCTACTGAGAAATTTAATGTAGTGTTAGCAGAACTGAAAGTAAGATGTCAAATTGAGCAAGAGGGAGAGAACTTCATTAGCTTCTATGGAAAACTGTGATTTCAGTACAAAAAGAGAGTCTTTGTTTAAATCATGCTGACCAGACACATCATAAAGATAACCTTTTACAGAAAAGGAAAGAAGGTTTATTGAGCAATATTCAATAACAGTTCATTTTTTTACTCAAAATTTGGCATTTAGCCAGTAGGTTTTAAAAAAATAATAATTATATTACTTATTGAATTTTAAAAGTGAAATTACTGGAGGCTTATATATTATATATATAATACTATGTAATATATATAATATATTTATATGCATGCTTATAAGTCATTTCATTCATGTCTGACTCTTTACGACCTTACTGACAGTAGCCTGCCAGTTTCCTCTGTCCATGGGATTCTCCAAGCAAGAATACTGGAGTGAGCTGCCAAGCCCTCCTCCAGGGGTTTTTTTCAGTCCCAGGGACTGAACCCTCATCTCTTATGTCTCCTGCATTGGCAGGTGGGTTCTTTACCACTAGCATCACCTGGGAAGCCCCCGGAAATATGTGTGTGTGTGTGTGTGTGTGTGTGTGTGTATGTACATATATATATAATATTTTCAACAATATACCTTATTCAGCAATAAATTCAACATGAATAAGTTTCTTCTGTTTAAAAACTATGCTCTTAAGAAAATGAACTGATTTGGTGGGTGACATATTGAAAATTTAGGGATTGCATCTTTCTAAATTATTCAATATTTCACAGGTGATAAGAGAAAAAATATGAGGTAGTATCAAATGTTATAAGTAATTTTGCTATTTTAAAGTTATTTTCACAAAANGTGTTTGGAGGGATGAGTATACACTGATCATCATACTCTCTTTTCCTCTCCCCCTCCCTTTTTCTTTTATTAATTGAATGATTCTTTGAATTCTATAGTGCTTTGCAATTTTCAAAAGTTTCACACACATGATTTCATATAATCCTATAATAACCCTTTCCTCCCTATCCTTGTATTGCCCCTCCTCCCCTTCCCTCTCCCCACTGGTAACCAATAGTTTGTTCTCTGTATCTGTGAGTCTGATTCTTTTTTGTCTGTCTCTTATACACATCTCTTACAATACTTTTAAAAGTGTCACCTTTTATTAAATTTGTCACTGCAGTGCACTACCTGAATTGCTTGCAAGTAAATAAATCTATTTCACATAATTATTTCAAAAGATTTGCTTTTCCTTTGGGGAATTAAGGAATTTACATAAGAGGTAAAAATTGAAAGTATTAATAAGCAACACCAGAAAGATATGCATACTTAAATCTTACTTAATATCTGATCAAGTAAATAATTCTTATTCCATAAAAATGCAATGTGATATTTTGGGGTTTAAGTATTAGAACTTATTTCAATCTTAAAAATTATAATTTTTATTATGAAACAAAAATATTACAAATTAATTGCATGAATAAAAGCAAATGTTTTAAAATACCAAATATATCCATTTGGAGAAATATATTTTTAAAATATCAATTCAATAAAATCTATATTGAAAAAGTTAATTTTTAAGACTGTTAAATTTATATTTAAGATTAGAGTATCTATCTGGGAAAATTTTCATAGAATAGATGCTTGTCCTAAAAGGTTTTGATTGATGAATGCTGAGAGGAATGTTTCCCTAACAGGTGTTAAACATCTCTCTCAGACAATAGAATTTCCCTTTATTATATCAGCATATGTTTCTGGAAAATTCTTTGATGCAGTGTTGGTAGTTTCAGATTCCTTCTGAGATTTGATGATGTACCTATTAGGTGTCTTTCCATTTACAGTTCTGCCATACTTTTTCTTGTCACAATTAATTAAATGTGGGCCAGAAATCATTTACAGGAATTATTGAATAGGCAAAAATGTCACCATTGACTGTATTAATCAAGAAAATATAAACATAAGATAGCCACACTGTGGCTTTCATTATTAAAGGAAGACTTCAAACCACTAGAAATAGCACTTCAGTACATTAGTAGCAGATTTCTTCTACTACGGAATAATTTAAATTCAGAAAAAAAAATTCCTAAAAATAATGACATTTTTCAGAATATCTTCTCAAATAGAATTTGTTTACTTTTCTTTTTTATTTCCATTTTACTTCATCATATGTGCAAATAAGTCATTTATTTCTTCAAAAAATAAAACCCTCTTATTTTTAAAAGCTGGCACCATCCCATCCCTAACAGCAGACTCAATTATTAGAATATGCTGTCAGAAAAAAACAAGACAGGAAAGGCCAGACTGAATGTATTGATTTTCCCTGACTCTATACCTTCCTGATGCAGGTTTTCCCCCAATATTCCAGAGTGTTTCCAAGAATTTTGTAAGCTAAATTGCATAAAAGAGCAATTGCCAAAGGATATACCTTGCTAACAAATGCACAAAATAAATCCAGATCAAGCACAAAAGCTCACAGGCAAAAGCTGTGATGGCTTAATGCCAAAATCCTGAGTGTAGTTCACTGGAAGGAGCATGGCGGTGGCCCTTTCTCTGTTCCTGGTGTACTGCCCCAGTAACTGCTCCCTGAAAAAAGAATGCAGAATGTCATCCTCATTATTTAGCTTTCTTCATAAAAATGAAAATACTCTTTGGCTTTAATTCAGTTAACTAAAAGAGATACTAATATAAGCGTCCATGCTCATTCATGTCTGACTCTTTGCGACTCCATGGACTATGTAGCTTGCTAAACTCCTCTGTCCATGGGATTTCCCAGGCAAGAATACTGGAGTGAGTTGCTGTTTCCTTCTCCAGGTCCTAATACAGGTTGCTTGTAAAAGCAAAGTGGTGAAAAGTGAACTTTTGAAAAATCAGAGATACCTGTACTCTAGAGCTGCTTGGGTTTGCTGCTTGGTCATATCAAGAAACTTTATATTTTAATGATACATAGATAAGTATACTTCCAACTTGTATAGGACTGCTGTTTTTATTCATGATGCATAATAGAATTGACTCACATAATTCTAAAATTTTCAACTTAGAAAACACTTTTTCTCACTTGGTTCATTTCAGTTAACAATTTTCTACCTCACTCTAACTTCAGGTAATATGCCAAGGGAAAAATTAAATATGTGATGATAAATTTGTATTAATGGTAATGTTTCAGAGAAAAACTTGAGACAAAATTATCATATTCTTCCTGGATTTATCTTTTATATTATCTTTTAATGCATACATATGGCTTTGCATTTTGATTTTTTGCCTTATGGCAATTCTCTGTGTTAGAAAGTTACTTGAAACAAGAGTGAGCATTAAAAAACAGTATCCATGATGTTATTTGTGAGGATGTATCTTTTCATCTGAATTTGGGAGGGAAGAGTAGGGAATAAAGAAGTCAGTGTGAGTTTATATATTAACTAACAAGAGAGAGATTGGGTGTTTCCTGTAGAACTTAAGCCAGGACTCAGCACACATTTGACTGCAGTACTCTTGTAACAATCTCTCAAGAAGGAGCTCAAATTGCTTGGCAGCTGGATGGGCATTGGAAAGGCAAGGAAACTATACTTGGAGGCAAAACCAGTAGTCATGTATGGNCCAATATTCCAGAGTGTTTCCAAGAATTTTGTAAGCTAAATTGCATAAAAGAGCAATTGCCAAAGGATATACCTTGCTAACAAATGCACAAAATAAATCCAGATCAAGCACAAAAGCTCACAGGCAAAAGCTGTGATGGCTTAATGCCAAAATCCTGAGTGTAGTTCACTGGAAGGAGCATGGCGGTGGCCCTTTCTCTGTTCCTGGTGTACTGCCCCAGTAACTGCTCCCTGAAAAAAGAATGCAGAATGTCATCCTCATTATTTAGCTTTCTTCATAAAAATGAAAATACTCTTTGGCTTTAATTCAGTTAACTAAAAGAGATACTAATATAAGCGTCCATGCTCATTCATGTCTGACTCTTTGCGACTCCATGGACTATGTAGCTTGCTAAACTCCTCTGTCCATGGGATTTCCCAGGCAAGAATACTGGAGTGAGTTGCTGTTTCCTTCTCCAGGTCCTAATACAGGTTGCTTGTAAAAGCAAAGTGGTGAAAAGTGAACTTTTGAAAAATCAGAGATACCTGTACTCTAGAGCTGCTTGGGTTTGCTGCTTGGTCATATCAAGAAACTTTATATTTTAATGATACATAGATAAGTATACTTCCAACTTGTATAGGACTGCTGTTTTTATTCATGATGCATAATAGAATTGACTCACATAATTCTAAAATTTTCAACTTAGAAAACACTTTTTCTCACTTGGTTCATTTCAGTTAACAATTTTCTACCTCACTCTAACTTCAGGTAATATGCCAAGGGAAAAATTAAATATGTGATGATAAATTTGTATTAATGGTAATGTTTCAGAGAAAAACTTGAGACAAAATTATCATATTCTTCCTGGATTTATCTTTTATATTATCTTTTAATGCATACATATGGCTTTGCATTTTGATTTTTTGCCTTATGGCAATTCTCTGTGTTAGAAAGTTACTTGAAACAAGAGTGAGCATTAAAAAACAGTATCCATGATGTTATTTGTGAGGATGTATCTTTTCATCTGAATTTGGGAGGGAAGAGTAGGGAATAAAGAAGTCAGTGTGAGTTTATATATTAACTAACAAGAGAGAGATTGGGTGTTTCCTGTAGAACTTAAGCCAGGACTCAGCACACATTTGACTGCAGTACTCTTGTAACAATCTCTCAAGAAGGAGCTCAAATTGCTTGGCAGCTGGATGGGCATTGGAAAGGCAAGGAAACTATACTTGGAGGCAAAACCAGTAGTCATGTATGGATGTGAGAGTTGGACTGTAAAGAAGGTTGAGCACCAAAGAATTGATGCTTTTGAACTGTGGTGTTGGAGAAGACTCTTGAAAGTCCCTTGGACTGCAAGGAGATCCAGCCAGTCCATTCTGAAGGAGATCAGCCCTGGGTGTTCTTTGGAAGAAATGATGTTAAAGCTGAAACTCCAGTACTTTGGCCACCTCGTGCGAAGAGCTGACTCATTGGAAAAGACTTTGATGCTAGGAAGGAGTCAGGGCAGGAGGAGAAGGGGATGACCGAGGATGAGATTGCTAGATGGCATCACTGACTCAATGGATGTGAGTCTGAGTGAACTCCGAGAGACAGTAATGAACAGGGAGGCCTGGCGTGCTGCGATTCATGGAGTCACGAAGAGTCGGACACGACTGAGCAACTGAACTGAACTGAACTGAACTGAACTGAATACATTGAGCTCAAGAAGGAGAAATGAAACACTATTATATGCATACACACATATACACAAACACACATGCACACTAAGTGAGAAATATTCTATAATTATGAAAAAATTAATATAGTTTTTAAAAATAGAGCAAATTTCAGTAAGCCTACTAACTTGTGAACATTCCAGTGTAAACATAAATTAACTAACGGGGAAGAAGAGTGATGGGTTTGATTTCAGTAGACAGGGTTTTTGTTTTCAGTGCCTCCACGGAGATGAGTTAAGCACTATAAATCATATGTATGATTTGTAAAACAATACAACTTTACTATCTAATTATGGAATATTTATCAAGCCTTAGTCAGCTAATCATCATATAATGTGCATCCAAAAAATAATTTTATAACAACCTTATAATTGAAGGTAATAATATTTATTATTGAGGGTAAAATGATTACCCATTCTTCATTCTTCTATGTGTTTTTTAGAGATATTAAAAATAGGAAAATTTCACCTATATATTTTATGTTCTCAACTAAATCCAACCAGCACTTTGTATTTCTTTCTTTTTTTTTTTTTTTACTGTAAGTTCAGGGAAATTTCAACTTAGCTCACCACAAGAATATTCAAGGATCAGTTCAGTTCAGTTCAGTCACTCAGTTGTGTCCGACTCTTTGCGACCCCATGAATCGCAGCACTCCAGGTGTCTTTATTCTTCACCATCTCTTGGAATTCACTCAGACTCATGTCCATTGAGTCAGTGATGCCATCCAGCCATCTCATCCTCAATCGTCCCCTTCTCCTCCTGGCCTCAATCCCTCCCAGCATAAAAGTCCTTTCCAATGAGTCAACTCTTTGCATGAGGTGGCCAAAGTACTGGAGTTTCAGCTTTAGCATCATTCCTTCCAAAGAAATCCTAGGGTTGATCTCCTTCAGAATGGACTGGTTGTATCTTCTTGCAGTCCAAGGGACTCTTAAAAGTCTTCTCCAACACCACAGTTCAAAAGCATCAATTCTTCGGCACTCAGCTTTCTTCACAGTCCAACTCTCACATCCATACATGACCACAGGAAAAACCATAGCTTTGACTAGACGGACCTTAGTCAGCAAAGTAATGTCTCTGCTTTGAATATATTATTTAGGTTGGTCATAACTTTTCTTCCAAGGAGTAAGCATCTTTTAATTTCATGGCTGCAGTCACCATCTGCAGTGATTTTGGAGCCCCCCAAAATGAAGTCTCACAGTTTCCACTGTTTCCCCACCTATTTCCCATGCAGTGATGGGACCGGATGCCATAATCTTCGTTTTCTGAATGCTGAGCTTTAAGCCAGCTTTTTCGCTCTAAACTTTCACCTTCATCAAGAGGCCCTTTAGCTCCTCTTCACTTTCTGCTATAATGGTGGTGTCATCTGCATATCTGAGGTTATTGATATTTCTCCGGGCAATCTTGATTCCAGCTTGTGCTTCTTCCAGCCCAGCGTTTCTCATGATGTATTCTGCATATAAGTTACATAAGCAGGGTGACAATATACAGCCTTGACGTACTCCTTTTCCTATTTGGAACCAGTCTGTTGTTCCATGTCCAGTTCTAACTGTTGCTTCCTGACCTGCATACAGATTTCTCAAGAGACAGGTCAGGTCTTCTGGTATTCTCATCTCTTTCAGAATTTTCCACAATTTATTGTGATCCACACAGTCAAAGGCTTTGGCATAGTCAATAAAGCAGAAATAGATGTTTTTCTGGAACTCTCTTAGTTTTCCCATGATCCAGCTGATGTCGACAATTTGATCTCTGGTTCCTCTGCCTTTTCTAAAACCAGCTTGAACATCAGGAAATTCACGGTTCACATATTGCTGCAGCCTGGCTTGGAGAATTTTGAGCGTTACTTTACTAGCATGTGAGATGAATGCAATTGTGCAGTAGTAGTTTGAACATTCTTTGTAATTGCCTTTCTTTGGAATTGGAATGAAAACTGACCTTTTGCAGTCCTGTGGCCACTGCTGAGTTTTCCAAATTTGCTGGCATATTGAGTGCAACACCTTCATAGCATCATCTTTCAGGAAACAGCTTTTAAATTTCTTCTGAAATAGCTCAACTAGACTATTCTCATTACCTACTGAGATTGTTTTTATACGGATTCTAAGCATTACACTCGGAAATAGATTTTCACATTTCTACATAACACTTCACTGACTAGGAATACAAATAAATACAGATTAGATGTTAGTAAACAAAATTACTTGATGTCCAGGTATAAACCGAATCTTTAAGAGTAGAAGCTAATAAAAATATTACTCTCAACTCTTACATAAATCCTGTACAAATTTCATAAAATACCTCACTTATTCTTATGGTTTTATACATATATAATCATTGGGCTGTGTAAGATAAACCATCAACAGTGTGTTAATAAATGTACTATATATACATATACACTGATGCAGTCAAATGCAAATATACTCATCCTTAAGAAACTAACTGATCCAAAATAGCAATGTTATTTGTTCTTCATGAAAACGTCCAGCCTAAACTTCTTATCATTAAAAATGAGTGACTGCTGATGGTATTCTTATTTTTATTCTCAGCTCATTCTATCTGTCTTCTTGGAACATATCAATTACTGTTATTTGAAACTGCTAAACTTCATTTCCAGACCTCCTGACTCAGAATTTCTGGATGAGGGGTTCTATTCAGCATTTTTAGCAAGCACTGTAGGTTATTCTGATACAAAACTGCCTCAGGCCATGTTCAGAAAAAGTCTGTCTCCATTGCTGATGACTTCGTGTTCCAAGCTTCATGTTCTACATATCTCACTAACTTGGCTGCATACAGAGAAGTGCTTTCTGGAATCTCTCCAGGTTTAATAGAGGTATATACACACAACAGGGGCTTCCCTAGTGGAAGAATCCGCCTGCTAATTTCTGCCAATGCAGGAGCCACAGGCTTGATCCCTGGTTAGAAAGACCACCTGGAGAAGGAAATGGCAACCCACTCCAGTATTTATGTCATATCAGCTCAAAACAAGGATTATTGATTTGCTAAAGTAATTAATACCATCATTAATACCAAGTCATTGATACCATCTTCTATGTTGTCATTCCCTATTTTTTACTTCATTTGCCAATGGGATAAGATTGATCTTAATTCCTTATAAAACCATGTGGGTAAAATTTAAAATCACTTCCATCTCAATGGCATTTGCTTAGGCTACTTTGAAAGGCCTTATCTACCTGTATTGCTTGTCTTTGGTACATATGTATTATCAATTTTTCAGATTTAATTCAAATGATATCCCCTCTGGGAAACCTTCCTTGAGCTCTTCTACTAGGATTTTAACTATCTTTGTTCTTTATATTTTCAAATATGTCATTTTCTTATGCCCTTCCATAGTCATTGTTTTATATACCACATCTGTTTTTGGGACTGCCTTAGTGTTCTGGTGATCTGTGACTTCATTTAGCCTATTCTATATTCAAGTTTCCATGTTTAAAACTAGCAGAATCACTCTATATGAGAGATCTTCAAAAAATAACAGTTGAATGGGTGAATTCTGCCCATAAATACTATGTCAAAGCATGTGACTTTGTATTGACAAATTTGGTTTTATAATTCATTTAGGAAATTTTTGATTGAATAAGTTAATTAGGAAGAAGAATCAGAAAGGGTGACATGTAGTTCACTTTTAAGAGGAAATTAGATATCCATTTCTCTTGGAAATCATATCTCCCTTCTTCTCAGTTTAGGAACATTCAGAGTATTCTTATTGATTATAACCTGTACTTTCTGGCAAGAATATACAGAAGAACTATACAAAAAGATCATAATGACCCAGATAACCCCAAAGGGGTGATAACTCACTTAGAGCCAGACTTCCTGAATGTGGAGTCAAGTGGGCCTTAGGAAGCATCACTATGAGCAAAGCTAGTAGAAGTGATGGAATTCCAGTTGAGCTACTTCAAACCCTGAAGTATCATGCTTTTAAAGTGCTGCACTCAAGCATGCAATATGCCAGCAAATTTGGAATACTTGGCAGGGGTCACAGGACTGGGAAAGGACAGCTTTCATTTTAATCCCAAAGAAGAGAAATACCAAAGAATGTTCAAATCACCATACAGTTTCACTCATCTCACATGCTAGTAAACTGATGCTCAAAATTCTCCAAGCCAGGCTTCAATAGTACATGAACTGTAAGCTTCCATAAGTTCAAGCTGGACTTCGAAAAGGCAGAGGGAAGAGAGACCAAATTGCCAATATCCACTGGATCATCAAAAAAGCAAGAGAGTTCCAGAAAAACATCTATTTCTCCTTTATTGACTACACCAAAGCCTTTGCATGTGTGGATCACAACAAAATGTGGAAAATTTTTAAACAGATGGGAATACCAGACCACCTTACCTGCCTCCTGAGAAATCTGTGTGCAGGTCAGAAGCAACACTTAGAATGTTAAAAAAAAAAAAAAAAGGAAATCTTACATGGAACAACACATTGATTCCAAATTAGGATGGAGTAGGTCAAGGCTGTATATTGTCATCCTGCTTACTTAACTTCTATGCAGAGCACGTCATACAAAATGCTGGGCTGGATCAAGCACAAGATGGAATCAAGACTGCCAGGAGAAATATCAATAACCTCAGATATGCTGATGATACCACCCTTATGAGAGAAAGTAAAGAGGAATTAAAGAGCCTCTCGAAGAAAGTGAAAGAGGAGAGTGAAAAATTTGGCTTAAAACTCAACATTCAGAAAACTAAGATCATGGCATCTGGTCCCATCACTTCATGGTAAATAAATGGGGAAACAATGGAAGCAGTGACAGACTTTATTTTATTGTCTCCAAATCACTGCAGATGGTGACTGCAGTCATGAAATTAAAAGATCCTTGCCCCCTGGAAAAAAAAGCTATGACTGACCTGGACAGCATATTAAAAAGCAGAGACATTACTATACCAACAAAGGTTCATCTAGGCAAAGCTATTTTTTTTCTAGTAGTCATGTGTGGATGTGAGAGTTGGACTATAAAGAAAGCTGAGCACCAAAGAATTGATGCTTTTGAACTGTGGTGTTGGAGAAGACTCTTGACAGTCCTGTGGACTGCAAGGAGATCAAACCATTCTATCCTAAAGGAAATCAATCCTGATTATTCATTGGAAGGACTGATGCTGAAGCTGAAACTCCAATCCTTTGGCCACTTGATGCAAAGAACTGACTCACTGTAAAAGACCCTGATGCTGGGGAGTACTGAAGGCAGGAGGAGAAGGGGATGACAAAGAATGAGATGGTTAGATGGTATCACAGACACAATGAACATTAGTTTGAGCAAGCTGCAGAAGTTGGTGATGGACAGGGAAGTCTGGCGTGCTGCACTCCCAGCGTCAGATACAACTCAGTGACTGAACTGAACTAGACTGTATTTCTTAGATTTTCATTTTTAAAAAGGTAAAATCTTTAACATCAAATATTCATTTAATGGTACTTCTTCAGAAGCATTACAAATGCATGCCTTGGCTTCTTATAAAATGAATCATGTTGCTTTGAATTATTGACTATTATAAATGTCATTTGGTCAGAGTCATGCTTTTAAAACCTATTTTTTAAAATACATGTATCTTCTCTACAGAAAATGGCATGTCCTTGATAAAATTATTGTAACAGGATTCATCATTCAATTATTGCTTTATTCTAATTTATTTTGTTCTATAAGGTATAATTGTCACTACTTGTATTGAGATCCTCAAGAGATAATAATTTTAAAACTATAATTCTATATGCATGCATTTTCAAATTTATAGAGATAACCTAGTTTTAATATTTGTGATATCTAAAATTGACTAATAATTTAAGTATAGCTATCAGATATTGGACTTCCCTGGTGGCTCAGAGGCAGAAAATCCACTTGCATTGTTGGAGACATGGTGTGATACCTGGATCAGGAAGATCCCTCAGAAAAGGAAACGACAACACACTCCAGTATTTTTGACTGGTAATTTCCACGGACAGAGGAGCCTGGTGGGCTACAGTTTACGATTCAGTGACTAAACAATTGCAATTCAGATATGAGTTTTCATTTCTCTCCTAAATATTTGATATAATTAAATGAATACTAAATTTGGTAGCAGGTGGTTAGTGTTTAAGTCTCTATTCTCCCACATACTGGCTTTGTGAATTTGAAAATACGACCAGCTCACACCCACATCCATTGTTCTGCATGCTCACTCACCCAGTCATGTTCGACTCTTTGCTCCCCTATGGACTGTAGCCCAACAGGCTTCTCTGCCTATGAGATTCTCCAGGGAAAAATATTGGAGTGGGTTGCCCTTCCTTACTCCACCCACATCTATTAAATGGTTTTAATATATTGCTGCCCCTAATAACTTATAGGCTTGTTTTTTATGTCAAGTGAAATGACATATATGAAAGTACTTGGTAAATGATAAAGTACTAAAGAGGGAAGTATATACTTTCTGTTATAACATTGTTTAAAGTGCATTGATTTTTCATTAAAAAAAATCACTTCAGCATGAATACATAAAACCTGGAAGTTTTAAAAGTTAAATCCAAGCAAGTAAAGTTTCAAAAATTATCCTTAGGAAACATAGACGATATGCTTCTAGCATGATAATCTCATTGTGTAAAATTGTGGATATCTGCTTTTGCAGTAATCCTTGTTAAGGATTCAAAGAAAAGCGATCATGTCAAGGTCTTGGGTGTCTCTAGGACATTGATTGCCAAACCAAACCATTCTTCCAAATATTAGTAAACTAAGGACACAGACTGCTGCAAGCTATTTTTAGTCAAAAAGGATTAGATTTGTCTCCCAGAAGGGTTTGACATGTGGTATAGATTTCCAATGAGCTGAAGCTTTCCCAGTTGCAGAGAGACTTTCTAAGAGTTGGTGCTATCTGAGGGTGGAGAATGGTCCCTGGTGGGGAATTGAAATTCGGAATTTTGCATATGAGCGCAATAAGAATTCCTCTGTAAGAAATGCTTGCTTGAACTTCCTCCATTTAACTGCTTAATATCAATGCATGAGACCTGCTTCAAGATTCTTGTAATAGCAACTGGTAACATTTAGGTAGTGGTTGTTATGAGCCAAATCCTGGCATAAACATATTACTCATATTAATATTTCTAATTCTCATAGTAGCCATATGAGATAAACATTATTATCTTAGTAACAACTGAGGAGACTGAGACACAAAAGCTTTAATTAATTTGGTCAAGTTCTTACAGGTAGCAAGCGATGAAGCAGAAAATCAAATCCAAGCCAGTTATCTAATTCTGGAAACTGATTCCAAGACCACCATCCTATACCACTATACCAGGTCTACAGGTTTTAAGCACCAACAAAATTGGAAATAATAAAGCCAAAAAATTCTACTTTAATATGTGAGATTTTCCCATTTTTTTTCTGAAATGACAACAAGAAGAATCCTATTATTAAATGCTCTCTACCCATGCATGGTTGTCAATTTCAAATACATATAATCAGGAAGAACTGGATCATCTCCAATTTTCCAAATAGAGCTCAAAGATGGGTGTTTACAGTGTGAGGTTCCAGAGACTATTATTCCTCTATAAGCATGAGAAAAGGATCTGAGCTTATTTCCTTTTCCCATCCTCTATCCTTCATACTTTATATGAAGAAAATGAGAGAAAATAGTTATAATTAAGTAAAACCAGCAAGACATGGTTCCTATTTCAATTCAGCTTTAAAATGGAATTTTGACTTGTTTATCTGAAGATATCAATGTAATTTGTATAAATAACACCAAAGTACATCTATTTAGTTTTGTGTGAGATTTTCCCTATCACTGAGATTCAGGGAATACCACTTAAGGGAAAAAAGGAATTGTAAGGCTATCATTTAAGTGACAAAGACATTGATCTGGCAAGATATGCTCAAAAAACCCAAGATGCAGCTGTAGAATTCCTTTCAGCTCTCTCGCCCATAATTTCACGAAGCTTGGTATAATTAACGTACTTCATGGGGTTTAAGTAACATTTGTGGCTTCTCTATCAGAATGTAAATTGGAGAGTGATATGGATCTGCACAGGAGACAGAAACAACTGTTCTCAAGGTAATAACTTGTGCACTATTCCCAGCACAGAAAGAGGTGACAGATACAGTACCACTCAGGTTTTATTAGGGAGCTAACATATGTTTTATTGCAGCTACAAATGCTAAAACCAGATATGTCATAAAATTAACTAAAACTAAATGGTTTATTGTCATTTTGGAATTCTTACTCTCCATTTTCTTAAAAGCTATATTAAATAATAGGACCTGCTCTTTGTCAGATGAGTGACTATGTGTGGGTAATGGGAATACAATCTACCAAACTGAAGGAAAGCTCACTGGGTCAGCAGCCACTGTTTAGACAGGAAGAAAATTCCTCAACAATGGGGAAGTAATTACTGGTTGGAATATATGTGTGTGTGTGCACGTGCATGTGTGTGTAGCTACATGTGCAGGTACATGCACGTGTGTGTGTATGTATGTGTGTACATGTTAACAGTGGTGCTATAGTCAAGCTATCTATCTTGGGACTCATTCTCTTCTATAATAGTTTGGCGCATTTGGTAAAATAATCAATTAGAGAAATGGTTTATCTTCCGCTCCTGTATTTTTGTAAAATGAAAGCAACAGAACTCAGGCCCTTTACTATACAGAAATGAGGTGGTCTGATTTTTTTCTAATTTGGAAATTTGCCTGTAAAAAGTCAGTTTAATAGAACATAAGAAATGATGTAAACAATCCATTATATGGTAGGTCTTTTGAAGTGACACTTTAATATAGAAACATATTTCAAGGTTATGTATGTATTGCTTTTACTTAACAAAAAAATTGAATGCAAATGCATAAATGCACTTTATGGTATATGTATAATGCATTTGTATATTTATATACTTGTGTATATGAAGGAAATGACACTGTACATACTATTTAATGCTTTTCAAGTTTATAAATATATATATATACACACACACATATACACATAATGCATAATTCTTTAGTCACATTGTCTATTGTAGTTCCACTGATCAGGTTGTTCTTTCCTCTAAAACAACAATAAATAAATATATAAATCCAGAAACATGCTACAAATCAAGCTTTTATTAGTGTATTCAGTTTGGCAAAACCCTCATTCAA
This sequence comes from Raphicerus campestris, assembly GCA_006410735.1. Lineage (NCBI taxonomy): Eukaryota > Metazoa > Chordata > Mammalia > Artiodactyla > Bovidae > Raphicerus > Raphicerus campestris. Next base: position 57,049 of record SJYW01035103.1, read on the forward strand.
AAGAATGCTCCTATGCTTTTATACACGTAAAACTGTATTGAAGACTCACTTATCCCATATGTCTCTTATTTTTATTTAACCACAGACAATTATTTTAAGCTTTCAAGATCATTTTAGGGTACTATACCAGTATTTCTTTATATCAATAGTGGATTTCAAAAATAAATTATGAGAAATATAGTGGCTAAGCTAGCATGAATGGCATACTGAATAAAATCAAAGTCTCATTATCATATCACATGAAAAGGAACTATGAGCCCCTAAGTAGAAATGGTGCTTTTAAATTCTAAACTTTACTCTATAGACCATATATCAAAGCTTATTGAAAAGGAGAAATCTACTAGAAAGAATAAGGAATGAAGTCTATGTAGAAGTTAAGTTTCTTGCAAGTTGTCAAAGGGAAGTATAGCACTACTGAAGTAAGTGGAGCAGAGAAAGGCAAAGGTAACACACGTTATTCTACTCAAAGTGCAGATGCATGGAGAGATAAGAAGCTTCAACTAGAACGTCAATTCAGACACTGCTTCCTTCACTGAGAGTGTCTTACCCAACAACATGATAGGAAAGTCCTGTGAAGTTAATAGTGAACTAAGTGATTTAGTTGCTTTATTTATTTTATTTTTTGCTATAAGCTCTCTAGGACTCCCCAGGTTGCACTAGTGGTAAAGAACCCACCTGCCAATTCAGGAAACATAAGAGACATGGGTTCAATCCCTGAGTCAGGAAGATCCCTNTTTGGCCACTTGATGCAAAGAACTGACTCACTGTAAAAGACCCTGATGCTGGGGAGTACTGAAGGCAGGAGGAGAAGGGGATGACAAAGAATGAGATGGTTAGATGGTATCACAGACACAATGAACATTAGTTTGAGCAAGCTGCAGAAGTTGGTGATGGACAGGGAAGTCTGGCGTGCTGCACTCCCAGCGTCAGATACAACTCAGTGACTGAACTGAACTAGACTGTATTTCTTAGATTTTCATTTTTAAAAAGGTAAAATCTTTAACATCAAATATTCATTTAATGGTACTTCTTCAGAAGCATTACAAATGCATGCCTTGGCTTCTTATAAAATGAATCATGTTGCTTTGAATTATTGACTATTATAAATGTCATTTGGTCAGAGTCATGCTTTTAAAACCTATTTTTTAAAATACATGTATCTTCTCTACAGAAAATGGCATGTCCTTGATAAAATTATTGTAACAGGATTCATCATTCAATTATTGCTTTATTCTAATTTATTTTGTTCTATAAGGTATAATTGTCACTACTTGTATTGAGATCCTCAAGAGATAATAATTTTAAAACTATAATTCTATATGCATGCATTTTCAAATTTATAGAGATAACCTAGTTTTAATATTTGTGATATCTAAAATTGACTAATAATTTAAGTATAGCTATCAGATATTGGACTTCCCTGGTGGCTCAGAGGCAGAAAATCCACTTGCATTGTTGGAGACATGGTGTGATACCTGGATCAGGAAGATCCCTCAGAAAAGGAAACGACAACACACTCCAGTATTTTTGACTGGTAATTTCCACGGACAGAGGAGCCTGGTGGGCTACAGTTTACGATTCAGTGACTAAACAATTGCAATTCAGATATGAGTTTTCATTTCTCTCCTAAATATTTGATATAATTAAATGAATACTAAATTTGGTAGCAGGTGGTTAGTGTTTAAGTCTCTATTCTCCCACATACTGGCTTTGTGAATTTGAAAATACGACCAGCTCACACCCACATCCATTGTTCTGCATGCTCACTCACCCAGTCATGTTCGACTCTTTGCTCCCCTATGGACTGTAGCCCAACAGGCTTCTCTGCCTATGAGATTCTCCAGGGAAAAATATTGGAGTGGGTTGCCCTTCCTTACTCCACCCACATCTATTAAATGGTTTTAATATATTGCTGCCCCTAATAACTTATAGGCTTGTTTTTTATGTCAAGTGAAATGACATATATGAAAGTACTTGGTAAATGATAAAGTACTAAAGAGGGAAGTATATACTTTCTGTTATAACATTGTTTAAAGTGCATTGATTTTTCATTAAAAAAAATCACTTCAGCATGAATACATAAAACCTGGAAGTTTTAAAAGTTAAATCCAAGCAAGTAAAGTTTCAAAAATTATCCTTAGGAAACATAGACGATATGCTTCTAGCATGATAATCTCATTGTGTAAAATTGTGGATATCTGCTTTTGCAGTAATCCTTGTTAAGGATTCAAAGAAAAGCGATCATGTCAAGGTCTTGGGTGTCTCTAGGACATTGATTGCCAAACCAAACCATTCTTCCAAATATTAGTAAACTAAGGACACAGACTGCTGCAAGCTATTTTTAGTCAAAAAGGATTAGATTTGTCTCCCAGAAGGGTTTGACATGTGGTATAGATTTCCAATGAGCTGAAGCTTTCCCAGTTGCAGAGAGACTTTCTAAGAGTTGGTGCTATCTGAGGGTGGAGAATGGTCCCTGGTGGGGAATTGAAATTCGGAATTTTGCATATGAGCGCAATAAGAATTCCTCTGTAAGAAATGCTTGCTTGAACTTCCTCCATTTAACTGCTTAATATCAATGCATGAGACCTGCTTCAAGATTCTTGTAATAGCAACTGGTAACATTTAGGTAGTGGTTGTTATGAGCCAAATCCTGGCATAAACATATTACTCATATTAATATTTCTAATTCTCATAGTAGCCATATGAGATAAACATTATTATCTTAGTAACAACTGAGGAGACTGAGACACAAAAGCTTTAATTAATTTGGTCAAGTTCTTACAGGTAGCAAGCGATGAAGCAGAAAATCAAATCCAAGCCAGTTATCTAATTCTGGAAACTGATTCCAAGACCACCATCCTATACCACTATACCAGGTCTACAGGTTTTAAGCACCAACAAAATTGGAAATAATAAAGCCAAAAAATTCTACTTTAATATGTGAGATTTTCCCATTTTTTTTCTGAAATGACAACAAGAAGAATCCTATTATTAAATGCTCTCTACCCATGCATGGTTGTCAATTTCAAATACATATAATCAGGAAGAACTGGATCATCTCCAATTTTCCAAATAGAGCTCAAAGATGGGTGTTTACAGTGTGAGGTTCCAGAGACTATTATTCCTCTATAAGCATGAGAAAAGGATCTGAGCTTATTTCCTTTTCCCATCCTCTATCCTTCATACTTTATATGAAGAAAATGAGAGAAAATAGTTATAATTAAGTAAAACCAGCAAGACATGGTTCCTATTTCAATTCAGCTTTAAAATGGAATTTTGACTTGTTTATCTGAAGATATCAATGTAATTTGTATAAATAACACCAAAGTACATCTATTTAGTTTTGTGTGAGATTTTCCCTATCACTGAGATTCAGGGAATACCACTTAAGGGAAAAAAGGAATTGTAAGGCTATCATTTAAGTGACAAAGACATTGATCTGGCAAGATATGCTCAAAAAACCCAAGATGCAGCTGTAGAATTCCTTTCAGCTCTCTCGCCCATAATTTCACGAAGCTTGGTATAATTAACGTACTTCATGGGGTTTAAGTAACATTTGTGGCTTCTCTATCAGAATGTAAATTGGAGAGTGATATGGATCTGCACAGGAGACAGAAACAACTGTTCTCAAGGTAATAACTTGTGCACTATTCCCAGCACAGAAAGAGGTGACAGATACAGTACCACTCAGGTTTTATTAGGGAGCTAACATATGTTTTATTGCAGCTACAAATGCTAAAACCAGATATGTCATAAAATTAACTAAAACTAAATGGTTTATTGTCATTTTGGAATTCTTACTCTCCATTTTCTTAAAAGCTATATTAAATAATAGGACCTGCTCTTTGTCAGATGAGTGACTATGTGTGGGTAATGGGAATACAATCTACCAAACTGAAGGAAAGCTCACTGGGTCAGCAGCCACTGTTTAGACAGGAAGAAAATTCCTCAACAATGGGGAAGTAATTACTGGTTGGAATATATGTGTGTGTGTGCACGTGCATGTGTGTGTAGCTACATGTGCAGGTACATGCACGTGTGTGTGTATGTATGTGTGTACATGTTAACAGTGGTGCTATAGTCAAGCTATCTATCTTGGGACTCATTCTCTTCTATAATAGTTTGGCGCATTTGGTAAAATAATCAATTAGAGAAATGGTTTATCTTCCGCTCCTGTATTTTTGTAAAATGAAAGCAACAGAACTCAGGCCCTTTACTATACAGAAATGAGGTGGTCTGATTTTTTTCTAATTTGGAAATTTGCCTGTAAAAAGTCAGTTTAATAGAACATAAGAAATGATGTAAACAATCCATTATATGGTAGGTCTTTTGAAGTGACACTTTAATATAGAAACATATTTCAAGGTTATGTATGTATTGCTTTTACTTAACAAAAAAATTGAATGCAAATGCATAAATGCACTTTATGGTATATGTATAATGCATTTGTATATTTATATACTTGTGTATATGAAGGAAATGACACTGTACATACTATTTAATGCTTTTCAAGTTTATAAATATATATATATACACACACACATATACACATAATGCATAATTCTTTAGTCACATTGTCTATTGTAGTTCCACTGATCAGGTTGTTCTTTCCTCTAAAACAACAATAAATAAATATATAAATCCAGAAACATGCTACAAATCAAGCTTTTATTAGTGTATTCAGTTTGGCAAAACCCTCATTCAAAAGAATGCTCCTATGCTTTTATACACGTAAAACTGTATTGAAGACTCACTTATCCCATATGTCTCTTATTTTTATTTAACCACAGACAATTATTTTAAGCTTTCAAGATCATTTTAGGGTACTATACCAGTATTTCTTTATATCAATAGTGGATTTCAAAAATAAATTATGAGAAATATAGTGGCTAAGCTAGCATGAATGGCATACTGAATAAAATCAAAGTCTCATTATCATATCACATGAAAAGGAACTATGAGCCCCTAAGTAGAAATGGTGCTTTTAAATTCTAAACTTTACTCTATAGACCATATATCAAAGCTTATTGAAAAGGAGAAATCTACTAGAAAGAATAAGGAATGAAGTCTATGTAGAAGTTAAGTTTCTTGCAAGTTGTCAAAGGGAAGTATAGCACTACTGAAGTAAGTGGAGCAGAGAAAGGCAAAGGTAACACACGTTATTCTACTCAAAGTGCAGATGCATGGAGAGATAAGAAGCTTCAACTAGAACGTCAATTCAGACACTGCTTCCTTCACTGAGAGTGTCTTACCCAACAACATGATAGGAAAGTCCTGTGAAGTTAATAGTGAACTAAGTGATTTAGTTGCTTTATTTATTTTATTTTTTGCTATAAGCTCTCTAGGACTCCCCAGGTTGCACTAGTGGTAAAGAACCCACCTGCCAATTCAGGAAACATAAGAGACATGGGTTCAATCCCTGAGTCAGGAAGATCCCTTGGAGGAGGGCATGGCAACCCTCTTGAGTATTATTGCCTGAAAAATCCCGTAGACAGAGAAGCCTGGTGGGCTACAGTTCATAGGGTCCCAAAGATTTGGACATCACTGAAGCAACTTAGCACACATGCATGCATAAGTTCTTTAACAGTTCATATACTGGAAAGAAAATCTGAGATAAGTATCCAGAACATACGCATGCCTGGACTAGAGTATAAGTATTTTGTGCTTTATTTGAAAAAAATATATTCTTAAGCAAAAATTTAAAGTAACAATTGTTTATGTCTTTGCCAAATATATATATATACATATATATATATACATACACACACATATATATATATATATGTGTGTGTATATATATACATAAATTCTCTTGGGAAGTAAATGGTCAACGCATCTAATCTTGAATTAGAATTTCAAATGAATTAATTACATTGTCAAAAATAACCCAATTTAGCAGTGAGTTTGTTATCTGTTATTTAAGGGAAAAGAATCCAAAGGTTTGAGGCGTATGGTGCCTGCTGAACAGTGGAGCAGTTTTCCCTAAGGAATTTGGGCAAGAGCAACTTTCATAGAGTATTGGAAGCAGCAATGCAGAAACAGGCTTGATAGACTTGAAGTCTGGGAATTTCTTGGTAAGGTTAGCAAGTCCTCTTTTCTAAGGTAAGATGAGCTAGTTAAAGCTGAGATGGAGGTTTGTGACTGGTGTATGTTTGTTCTTTTAGATAGTGAAACATTTCCCCTAGATTCAGGCCAATCTAGATTTAGATTTGTGATGTTGGCAGGGCCACTTACCAGGCTTTATTTTATCCCAATGAAGTTCCAATAGAGAAATTTCTTTATCAACATAAACAAAATAAATGCAGCAAAAGCTGGACTCGAGAATAGTTTCTCTAGGGTAATATAAAATGTATCCTCCTATCATTTTTAAGTCAGCATTTGCTTATCCATGTATTTTAGCTGCTACACCATTCCAAAGGAAATGACACTATGCCAAGCGCTTGGTGATGATAATTCTGAGGAATGTCATGTAATTTTTACATATTTACTAAATCACAAATGAATTTTAAGTGTGTTTATATTTTTATAAGCCCCTGAAAATCATTCCAGAAACACTCACCAGCTGTGTTATCATCCACATAGTTTTAAAGTTCCCAGATATTTGCCTCCAGGTCACCAGCATTTTTCAAAAGTCTATGGTTGGCTCTGCGGTATGAAGCCAAGTCCTTCTACAAACTTCATTTTAAAAATCAGAAAAAGAAAACTAAATCTTCACTTTTATTTGTACCAATCCACATTTTACCTTCAAATTTATCTAGTGATACAAAAGCTGGATTATTGTTTAGACAATATAGCTTTAACTCGAGTAGTATTTACTCCATATTTATGCATTATTTAAATGTCAAATGAGACATTTTCCATCTTATCTAAAATAATATATATCCTGAAATATTTCCTAAAGAAGTTAGCCCAGGCAATCTGAAAAGTTACAAATAAGGCATGCATTGGCCCTTCCAATTTCAATTTTGAGATTTCCTATGATCATACTATCTTTATGTCATCTAGCTGGGAACTCTTTTAAAAAGATTTATAGGCTGAAGATTAAATTTATGGGAATTATGTTGTCACTTTTAGATAGATTAAATTTTGATGTTCATGAGATTTTTGTAAATGATTTTGGAATGTAAATAAAACTCACTGTAACAGGGTCTTATATTAATCCTAATGTATATTTTTCCCAGAGATCAGGCATGTCTAGGTAAGCATGGGGATTAGTGGCATGCTTTCCTGCCCTACCCCCAACCTCATTATTTTTACATAAGGAAAAAAAGGAGATACTGAAACTTAAATAACTTAGAGAAGACTGCTGTCACTTCAATCATGTCCAACTCTGTGACCCCATAGACGGCAGCCCACCAGGCTTCCCTGTCCCTGGGATTCTCCAAGCAAGAACACTGGAGTGGGTTGCCATTTCCTTCCCCAATGTGTGAAAGTGAAAAGAGAAACTGAAGTTGCTTAGTCATGTCTGACTCATAGTGACCTCATGGGCTGCAGCCTACCAGGCTCCTCTGTCCATGGGATTTTCCCAGGCAAGAGTACTGGAGTGTCTTGCCATTGCCTTCTCAGTAGAGAAGACTGCATAAATGTATCTTTTTAAAAAGTGTTTAACTTAAGGATTAATTCTCAAAGCATCACAGGGCCTCACACACATATTTTCCTGTTTTAATATCCTGAAGTCATGGATTAATCTTAAACTGAGGAACTTGAGGAATTCCCTGCAATCCGGTGGCTAGAACTCTCTGTTTTCACCACTGAGGTTCCAGGTTCAGTCCTTGGTCAGAGACGTAAGATCCTACTAGCTGTGCAGAGCAGAAAAACGAACAAAACAACTAACAAACAAACAAAAATCCCAAGTAATCTNATCACAGGGCCTCACATACATATTGTCCTGTTTTAATATCCTGAAGTCATGGATTAATCTTAAATTGAGGAACTTGAGGAATTCCCTGCAATCCGGTGGCTAGAACTCTCTGCTTTCACCACTGAGGTTCCAGGTTCAATCCTTGGTCAGAGACGTAAGATCCTACTAGCTGTGCAGAGCAGAAAAACGAACAAAACAACTAACAAACAAACAAAAACCCCAAGTAACATGTAATAAAAGAGCAATAAATTCTTTTTGTTGTTTTTATACATGCCCATTGCACAATCTTTGTAACTTTGAGAAAGCAAAATAGCATTAGAATTTCTGCAGTTTCTGCAGCACTGAAGATTAGTGCTTTCAACTTCAGTGCCATCCATCAGAAAATAGCTCACTGTAAAATTATTAGCTTCTTTGGCATGTCCAGTATTGTTTACAAATATATTCATAGCCTTCATCTGGGCTAATAATTTCCGTGGAGGCTAGCTGTTACTCACTGCTATTGATATTGTCATCAATAGGTGGCAGGAAAAGTGAAGAATGGGAATATTAAGAGTTTTCAAAATTACATAGAATAGAGTCAGAGGAAGACATATTTCGGGTTTCCATTGAGACTTGGCCTTACCATTTTCCATCTCCTATCCGTTGCCTTTCTGGAGTCCATTGCCTGCTAAATAAGGGATGCATTATTACAAAAATGGTAGAAATAACATATTGAAATGAAATGTTAGTCTTTGCTGCTTTATTTTGATTCAATCTATCTTTTATTGACTCAAATCTAGATATGTGAACATTATAACTCTTTGCTGTTGTTCAGTCACTAAGTCATGGGATGACTCTTTGTGATCCCATGAACTGTAACATGGCAGTCTTCCATATCCTTCACTATCTCCTGGAGTTTCTCAAACTCAGGTCTACTAAGGCCGTGTGGCATCTAACCATCTGTAGCCCCCTTCTCCTCTTCCCCTCAATGTTTTCCAGCATTAGAACCTTTTTTAATGAGTCGGCTGTTCACATCAGGTGGCCAAAGTGTTGGAGCTTCAGCTTCATCATTTGTCCTCCCAAAGAATATTCAGGGTTGATTATTATATCCCTAAAACATAAATAATATGTACATTATAAATTTTTGTTTATTATCACAATAAAAATAATTATAAATATTATGAATGTTTATACACTACAATTATGCAAAATTTAAATGACATCTTTCTATAATGAGATATTTCTTCAAGTAGTCCTAAAATATATCTAACAAATCACAGCAAAAATGGGAAATCTCAACATAAGAATAAATTAAACAAAAAAATACACCCTTGCTGTGTCTCTTGAGAAGTGTGTAAATATTTAATAAGCATTAGTAAGTGAATACAATCTATAATCTTACCTAAAAATTAAAAAATTTGGATTTAAAAATAGAAATTTAATAGCAAATTCATTTAGTACTTGCTATATAGGTGTATTTTTTTAATTTATTAATTTATTTTAATTGGAGGCTACTTACTTTAAAATATTTCAGTAGATTTTGCAATACATTGACATGAATCAGCCATGGGTGTACATGTGTTCCCCAACCTGAATACCCCTACCACCTACCTTATAGTACACATTTAATACTATATGTTAATTATATCCTCTTACTAAATATGATATAAGTGTTCAAATCAGAAATAAACATAATCTGCAATTATGGCTTTCATTTATTTCAATAAACTTTTTACTGCTGAGTAAATTTGAATCGCAAATCTGACATAACATTTGGTAGTGTCACATTGTCCCATGTAGTGAGATGTGCGGAGCCTGGTGGGCTGCCATCTATGGGGTTGCACAGAGTCGGACATGACTGAAGCGACTTAGCAGCAGCAGCAGCAGTGAGATGTGACAGTTTCTGTAGTTTTCTTTTTGCGTACTCTTCCTTCCCCAAACACTTACAATTTCTAACATTTGTAAGTACCCTTAAAACTCAGTAACNATCTGACATAACATTTGGTAGTGTCACGTTGTCCCATGTAGTGAGATGTGCGGAGCCTGGTGGACTGCTGTCTATGGGGTCGCACAGAGTCGGACATGACTGAAGTGACTTAGCAGCAGCAGCAGCAGTGAGATGTGACAATTTCTGTAGTTTTCTTTTTGTGTACTCCTCCTTCCCCAAACACTTACGATTTCTAACATTTGTAAGTACCCTTAAAACTCAGTAGCTACCGATCAACTGCAAGTTAAATGTAAGAAAAAAATCTTTGAATTCTACTAAGCAAAAGAGAAAAATTGCATAGGAACCTGGAATGTTAGGTCCATGAATCAAGGCAAATTGGAAGTGGTCAAACAAGAGATGACAAGAGTGAACGTTGACATTCTAGGAATCAGCAAACTAAAATGGNGAAAGAATGAAGGGAAAACAAAAACAATACATCTGAGTTTAGATATCTTAATTTTTCACCTAAGCATCTGTATGTTATCCATTTGTTTATATTTAATTTTTGAACTGCATAGTCACAAGTCAAATTATATTTCCTTTTTTCTCTTTTATTTATGAGTCCCTCTGAGTCATGGGCTCACCAAAATGATAATCATCATAAAACATACTTACCTAACTACATGATCATTGATGCTGATTTAATTAAATTCCAAAACACATTACTGATAATGTCTCTCACACTTTCTGTTCATAAATAATATGTTAGTATCATTATTCACTAGTCATTTTGACCTCTACTATTACTTTTCACAATGAAAACCTTTTGTTCACACAATATGTATGTATTTCCAGCTATTTTCCCAAATTGAAGTTCCTTTAAAAAAATCCCATAACTATACCTCGTTCAACTGCAGGAACCCTGTATATTTCCTCATACAGTGCCTTGGTTATATTAAGTTTATAGCAGTGAATATTTTAGAGATATAGTCATATAATCTCAGATGTTAAAAATTGCACATATTCTCAAAATTATGTAATAAAATGATCTCTGTTACAAAGGAATAAAACAAAGGATCCCATGTAATAATAACACTTTAAGAAAATTATCAAGATTTTTTTAAAATTACAAATAGAGGCTTTGATGAATATTAAGTTTTGAGCAGTATGTTTCAAGCAAGTGTTCTGTGACTGGTACTTGAGTATTTGTCATTGAAAGTTTGTAGACTAAGCTGCTTTCTCTGAGGAACATTTTATAAGCCTCAACCATTTTGAAGACAGCTATTTTTTCCTGTATTTAATAATTATTTGTCTGAACTGCTTTAAAAATATTGCTACCGAGTAGAATATTTGCATCTTTCTCTGTTTAAATTTGCATATAGCATTCATGTTTAAACATGATTTTTAAAATCTTTTAGATCAAATAAAACTATAAGATAGATAAAAATCAATAACATGATATATATTTTAAATGGTCATTTAACAGTATTAAAATTAGCAGTTTCTGTTCCACAAAGACACCAATGAATGAATAAAAGCTGTAGACTTGAGAAAATATTTCCAATACATATATATATTAAATCACTTGGATCTATAATAAATAAATAGCTTTTGAAAATCATTAAAACAATAATAAAATATTAACTCAATTTTTAAAAAGTTAAATATTTGAATAAATAATTAAAGGAATTATACATCCAGCTAAGAAATACATGAAAGACAGCATCTTTGACTTCTCTGATAGCTCAGTTGATAAAGAATGTGCCTGAAATGCAAGAGATCCTGGTTGGACCCAGGTCAGGAAGATCTGCTGGAAAGAGATAAGCTACCCACTCCAGTTTTCTTGGGCTTCCCTTGTGGCTCAGCTGGTAAGTAATTCACCTGCAATGTGGAAGTCCTAGGTTCAATCCCTGGTTTGGGATTGAAGAGGGAAAGGCAACCTAATCCAGTATTCTGGGCTGGAGAATTCAGGCCTGGAGTATTTTGTCCTGGACTGTATAGTCCATGGAGGTCACAAAGAGTTGGACAGGACTGAACAATTTTCACTTTCACTTTAGTAATGTAAGGGAGATGTAAATTAAAACTTTAAGATACTATTATATACCTATGATGTGGCTAAAATAAAAACAATTGATTATGACAGGTTCTTTCAAGATCAGAGGATTATATAACTCTCATTCTTTTCTGATGAGATTATAGTATATTAAGGTCACTTTGAAAAACATTATTTTGTGGTTGCTTACAAAGTTAAACATCTGCTCACCAAATGACCCAGCAATCTCAGCCTAAGAGCAATGAACATGTGTGGTTGTACCAAAAAATATACATAAATGTTTGCAGTAGCTTTCTTTATAATCTTCCCACTGAAGACAATCTAACTGGCTTTCACTGACTAGATAAAAAAGCTCAGGCTCATACAATGAAATGTTACTCAGCACGGAAAAAGAATAAGCTAGTGATACACAATAGGTAAGTCTCAAAAATATTATGCAGAATTAAAAAAAATTGGATTAAAAAATCAGAACTACGTGCTATATGATTCCTTTTATACACATTTCTGGACAAGGTACTGCACTGGGACAGGAAAAAAAAATCTGCCAATAGATGTGTATAGCAGCTCTATTTATAATAACCAAAACTTGGAAGCAACTAAAATGTCTTTCAATCAATGAATGGAGAAATAAACTGTGGTATCTACAAATAATGGAATATTATTCAGAACTAAAAATACATGAGCTATTGAGACATGGATGAATCTTAAATGTACAATATAAGTGAAAGAAGGCAGCCTGAAAATAAATCTGAAAGAAGCAAAACTATTGAGACAATAAAAAAGATCAGTAGTGCCAGGGTATTATGAAAGGGAATGGTGAGTAAGCAGAGCACAGGAGACTCTGAGAACAGTGAATATACTGTAATGTTGGATACACTTATTACACATTTGACAGAACCCATAAAAGGTAGAACAGCCAGAGAAAACTCAATGATTTGCCAATGTAGCCATATCCTTGGTAATAAATGTAACATCTAGGTGAGTGATGTTGATAATGAGGCAAGCTATACATGTGTAGGGGCAGGGAATATATGGGAAATCTCAGTAACTGAAATTCTTCTAAAATTTTAAAAATACAAAAGAAGCAAATACAAATGAGATAGATAAATATAAAAATTTCTACAGCTTCAGTGTATGTACAATGCAGTGAGAGCAAAGTGTAATTCTAATATATATGGTGTCAAAGAAAAGCTATCAAGTCTATAAGTATCTTCTGATGCAGAAAACTCCAAAGAATGCTACAAATATTCATAGTTCCAGTCGTTGGGTTAGGGTTAGGATTTATTTATTTATTCTTTTGAGGGGGGTATGAAGTAGAAAAGAATAGCTTTATTGTTTTTGCTAGACAAAGGGGGCTGCAGCAGGGCAATGTCCTTGAAACTGTGTGCCCTTCAGTTGTTATTTCTCAATCAAATCTTAGTAATTATTTATCCTTTATTCCAGATTATTGGACCTCTTATAGAGAAAGCCTACATGAAAGAAATCTATTTTAATATTATTTGATTCACTGTTAGCTAAAAGTAATCATTCATGGAGTCCTTAAAAATGTTATGTCTTGTAGTAAAATAATGCCAAGAAATTTATGTTAATCACATCCATTTTAGGGATAAGAATATTATCTTTTATTGTTAATTTACAGAAAAAAAATTGTGGACAGTAGAACTTTCTGATTTTTGAAATCTCTGCTTTAATCACTGAACTGCTTTTAGTTACTACTTTAAAGAGTTTTAAATATAGTATCAATTCAATTACTTGAAAAATTTATTCAGTAACTGCTATGTGATAGGTCTTGTGTTAAATGTTGAGAAAACATATGCAATAGAGGCTTATTTGAAGAGACAGCAAAGTTAGCATGATATAAAAATCTTGGTGTTACTGCTGTAGCAAAAGCAAGTGTCAGATGCTATAGGATTTGTAGGAAAGAAACGGAATGAAGTCATATATGAAAGGGCATGTCAGAGGAGAAAACATAAAGGAATTTTTAAAATATTCTAAAATATTTTACTTCTGAGCTATATCTTGCTTTAAGAATTTTGATTTTTTTCTGATAAATCCCACTCTTGATTATTGCTTTGCTATCAGATAAATCATTGCATTGTTCTTAAGATAAATCAAATGCATTATCCTTTATACATTTTTCTGACCCAATTTCCTGATTTCTTTCTGTACACAGAACAGGTAGATCTTGCCTTCTTCGTAAAATTTCTAATCTACTTCTTTGTTATAATTCTATTCTCAAGTACTGCTGCTGCTTAGTCGCTTCAGTCATGTCCGACTCTTAGCGACCCCATAGATGGCAGCGCACCAGGCTCTCCCATCCCTGGGATTCTCCAGGAAAGAAAAGTAGAGTGTTCTTGCGTGAAAGTGAAAAGTGAAAGGAAGTTTCTCAGTCGTGTCCGACTCTCAGCGACTCCATGGACTGTAGCCTATCAGGCTCCTCCATCCATGGGATTTTTCCAGACAAGAGTACTGGAGGGGGTGCCATTGCCTTTTCCGATTCTCAAGTACAATTGGTCTTAAATACTATTTTATATTATCTCAAAATTTCAGGTAACTCAATCATCACAAATCAAATAGACAAAGTATAAAATTATCTGCACTAAAAATTCCAGTGTTTTATCAAAAGTACTAAAATTAATTTCTCTAGAACCACATTTCTGTGTGAATTTAGTCTGTTGGGACAAACCTGAAGATCTGGCAGTACCATACTTTGTGGCCAGATTATGGGTGTACTCTCAAACACCTCTTAAAAGATGTATCAAACAATTCCTTTTTTTTTCTTTTTAAATTTAGGGCTAAGAGTTAAGGCAATAATTTCAACTTAAAGGGATTTAACTTTGTTATTTTTTGTTTTTCCTTTTGTTTTTCTCACTTTTGCCACTTATTCTCTAATGAGACATCTTTGAAAGTGGGAACCTAATTCCATTTCTGTGGACTTAATTTTACCTAGTTGGCTGCCTTGCTTCCAGTTTTGGTTTCCTGGGTAGACATGTGAAAGACACTGAGGATTGCTGTTCAACCTTATCCATCACCAGCTTTGCTAAAATAATTACAAATGCTATTTTAGTGTCCTGGTGACAATGAAGCAGGGTTTACCATTTCTAGATAGCTCTTCTTAGATTTATAGGATCCTAAGAGCTTTCAGATGGCTCTCTGGGGAGGCCTTACAAATAGCTATGTAAAAAAGAGAGGTGAAAAGCATAGGAGAAAAGGAAAGATATAAGCATCGGAATGCAGAGTTCCCAAGAATAGCAAGAAGAGATAAGAAAGCCTTCTTCAGCAATCAATGCAAAGAAAAAGAGGAAAACAACAGAATGGGAAAGACTAGAGATCTTTACAAGAAAATTAGAGATACCAAGGGAGCATTTCATGTGAAGATGGGCTCGATAAAGGACAGAGATGGTATGGACCTAACAGAAGCAGAAGATATTAAGAAGAGGTGGCATGAATACACAGAAGAACTGTACAAAAAGATCTTCATGACCCAGATAATCATGATGATGTGATCATTCATCTAGAGCCAGACATCTTGGAATGTGAAGTCAAGTNTTACAAGAAAATTAGAGATACCAAGGGAGCATTTCATGTGAAGATGGGCTCGATAAAGGACAGAGATGGTATGGACCTACAGAAGCAGAAGATATTAAGAAGAGGTGGCATGAATACACAGAAGAACTGTACAAAAAGATCTTCGTGACCCAGATAATCATGATGATGTGATCACTCATCTAGAGCCAGACATCTTGGAATGTGAAGTCAAGTGGGCCTTAGAAAACATCACTACGAACAAAGCTAGTGGAGGTGATGGAATTCCAGTTGAGCTGTTTCAAATCCTGAAAGATGATGCTGTGAAAGTGCTGAACTCAACATGCAGGCAAATTTGGAAAACTCAGCAGCGGCCACAGGACTGCAAAAGGTCAGTTTTCATTCCAATTCCAAAGAATGCTCAAATTACTGCACAACTGCATTCATCTCACATGCTAGTAAACTAATGCTCAAAATTATCCAAGCCAGGCTTCAGCAATATGTGAACCGTGAACTCCCTGATGTTCCAGCTGGTTTTAGAAAAGGTAGAGGAACCAGAGATGAAATTGCCAACATCCCCTGGATCATCAAAAAAGCAAGAGAGTTCCAGAAAACCACTACTTCTGCTTTATTGAATATGCCAAAGCCTTTGACTGTGNGGATGACAGAGGATGAGATGGCTGGATAGCATCACTGACTCGATGAACATGAGTCTGAGTGAACTCTGGTTGATGGTGATGGACAGGGAGGCCTGCTGTGCTGAGATTCATGGGGTCACAAAGAGTCGGACACAACTGAATGACTGAACGTCATCTGTTTTCTTCATTTGCTAGAGAGATTTTTCTTCCTAAAACATCTCATGATAAGAAAGGAACAGACTTACAAGTCAATTGCTCTTTTTCCATTACAATATGTGGAGAGTGTAGTATCACGTTCAGGTGCTAAATAATGTCAGTATATGTTTTTTAAAAAAAAAAGACTGAAGCAGTTTGCAAGAATTTAGTAGTATAGATTTTACAACTAGCACCATGTGAAAAGTTTTTGCCAGTCAGTTGACTGAATGCATCTTATAAAAAAGTGATATTACTAGGCAAAATAAGTTGGATTATCTAAGATAACTAAGAAAAAGACATAAATTTGTCATTTTAAATGACCATATAGGCTAGAATCTTTTATAGTCTTTCTTTTTTGTTATTGAGTAGCTTTTGAAACTAAATCATGATTAAATAATAGAAAATAAATCAGAAATCGAAAGCTGAAANGCACCATGTGAAAAGTTTTTGACAGTCAGTTGACTGAATGCATCTTATAAAAAAGTGATATTACTAGGCAAAATAACTTGGATTATCTAAGATAACTAAGAAAAAGACATAAATTTGTCATATTTAATGACCATATAGGCTAGAATCTTTTATAGTTTTTCTTTTTTGTTATTGAGTAGCTTTTGAAACTAAATCATGATTAAATAATAGAAAATAAATCAGAAATCGAAAGCTGAAAGGATACTGAAGATAGGAGTATTCGTGTTTGTTCTTCTAGCAGATAATAAAACAAAGACTTAAAATAGTTAGAACCTGGAGTAAGTTTATTTGTAATTAAAGAGCAATACTCTGACTCAGACATCAAAACGTAGTTCAAAGAATGAACTGCTGTCAGGACAAGTAAATAGGACAGCTTAAGCTCATAACAAATTTGCCTCTTAATTTGTTACAAAAATAAAGTATTAAGAGGAAATCATCTGTGAGTGACTATGTTTGGTCAGTTAGATTCTTCTTTTTGGTTGGTCGAAGAGACTGTGGCTGCAAATGAAATGAAATCAGCAGGTCTGGATACCACAGATGGATGAAAAGTGAAGACCACCNATAACTTCTAACTGATTCACATTCTTTTTGGTTGGTCGAAGAGACTGTGGCTGCAAATGAAATGAAATCAGCAGGTCTGGATACCACAGATGGATGAAAAGTGAAGACCACCAGGTTACTATGTGAATTTAGTTTCAACAGGGATCTCAGAGTGGTTCTTCATGGACATAACCACCAATGAGTCAAATCTTGAAACCAGAAAATATACACTTCCATACTGAATATGGAGAAATATGTTCAGTATCATTTTTAAATATTTGGTAAGTGCAATGCCAACATACTTCTCTTTAGGCTTATGTGGATTTTGATTTAGGTCATCTATTTTTAAAAATTAATTAATTTATTTTAATTAGAAGCTAATTACTTTGCAATATTGTATTTGTTTTGCCATACATTCACATGAATCCACCATTAGTGTACATGTGTTCCCCATTCTGAACCCCCCTCTCACATCCCTCCCCACTCCATCCCTCAGGGTCATACCAGTGCACCAGCTCTGAGCACCCTGTCTCATGCATCGAACCTGGACTGGTGATCTATTTCACACATAACAATATACATGTTTCAGTGCTATTCTCTTGAATCATCCACTCTTGCCTTCTCCCACAGAGTCCAAAAGACTTTTCTTTACATCTGTGTCTCTTTTGCTGTCTCACATATAGGGTCATTGTTTCCATCTTTGTAAATTCCATATATATGTAATATTATACTGTATTGGTGTTTTTCTTTCTGCCTTATTTCACTCTGTATAATAGGCTCCAGTTTCTTTCAGAGGTTAGAATCAGAGGTTTTCTATGATTATGTATTCAGGAATTCAGAAATTCAGAATTAAGAATTTTGAAATATTTTCTTTATCTTAGTATATAAAGTTATGTTCAGTTCAGTTCAGTTCAGTTGCTCAGTCGGGTCTGACTCTTTGTGATCCCATGAATCGCAGCACGCCAGGCCTCCCTGTTCATCACCATCTCTCGGAGTTCACTCAGACTCACGTCCATCGAGTCTGTGATGCCATCCAGCCATCTCATCATCGGTCGTCCCCTTCTCCTCCTGCCCCCAATCCCTCCCAGCATCAGAGTCTTTGCCAATGAGTCAACTCTTCACATGAGATGGCCAAAGTACTGAAGTTTCAGTTTTAGCATCATTCCTTCCAAAGAAATCCCAAGGCTGATTTCCTTCAGAATGGACTGGTTGGATCTCCTTGCAGTCCAAGGGACTCTCAGGAGTCTTCTCCAACACCACAGTTCAAAAGCATCAATTCTTCAGCACTCAGCCTTCTTCACAGTCCAACTCTCACATCCATACATGACCACAGGAAAAATCATAGCCTTGACTAGACGGACCTTATTCTATCTTAAAATATGGGTTTTAGCACTAAGAATTATAAAATGATAAAAATGTTTTTGTTTGATCAACCTGGTATTTAAAATATATTTGTCCTATTTCTCATTGATTAATTGACTATTTAAATCACATGGATATAGAGCTAAGACAGGAATAAATGCCTTGTATATTGTCTTACATTTACCTTAATTCATATACTATTTCAATTATTTTCTTTTTTGTCATTTATTTAGAAAGTTATTAAGACATAAAAACATTGCTTCTCTGAAAATATATTTATTTATTTATCTTTGTGTAGAATTGACTATGACTTATGGAATGTAATAAACCATAATTAAGCTGCATTGAAACATTTTTGAATTGGTAGAGACTTGTGGATAATCTAAGATATGAACCTGTCTCTTATACACATCTAGATGTGTATAAGAGACAGCCACAGGACTGCAAAAGGTCAGTTTTCATTCCAGTTCCAAAGAATGCTCAAATTACTGCACAATTGCATTCATCTCACATGCTAGTAAACTAATGCTCAAAATTCTCCAAGCCAGGCTTCAGCAATATGTGAACCNAATATTAGTGACATTTAATTTTCATTTTAGTTGTAAAGAAAAACTAGAAAATCCCTCAAAGACTTGGAAAACATAGTTTATATATATTTTAAAAAATGTTTAAAATACACATTTTAAACATTTTGAGATCACTCAAAATTTTAGATTCACCAAAGCAAATTTGTGAAGAAAAATTAAATATTCATTATATAATTCTTGAGAATTTATTGTACATGAGTTTCCTTGCTATAGACTGCAAAGCATAGAGAAAGAAATAGCACATGATCCCATTTCAAATATATTACAAATTAGAAGACAGTGAGAGACCCATATTAATAAATAATTATTTCTAAAAAGTCAAAACATGATAAATACCATTTACAAGAGATAAATGCTAACTCTCTGTCTCTCTCTTTTTAACTCTTTGGAAAAGAATTTAATAAAATTAAAATCTTTCTAGTATGTAGCACATGTTGACATTTGAGTACCAATTGTTTAGGAGAAAGAAGTGGCAACCTACTCCAGTATTCTTGCTTGGAAAATCCTATGGACAGAGTAGCCTGGCAGGCTAGTCCATGGGGTCACAAAGAGTTGGACATGACTGAATGACTAACACTGCATGCTGAAATATATGTGTATATATATGCATATAAGTAGATGATCATCAGCTTTTGAAATGAGCCTAAAAACTTCAAAAGTGGTAAGATCTTATCTAGAAACTCTTCACCTAACCCTTCCAATTTCAGGCAACATAAACTTTCTTCCTTTGTAGCTCAGTTGGTAAAGAATCTGACTGCAATGCAGGAGACCCGGGTTTGATTACTGGGTTGGAAAGATCCCCCAGAGAAGGAAATGACAACCCACTCTAGTATTCTTGCCTGGAGAATCCCATGGACAGAAGAGCTTGATGGGCTACAGTCCATGGAGTCACACGAGTCAGACACAACTTGGCGACTAAACCACCACTATCAAAGAATAGCAAGAAGAGATAAGAAAGCCTTCTTCAGTGATCACTGCAAAGAAATAGAGGAAAAGAATAGAATGGGAAAGACTAGAGATCTCTTCAAGAAAATTAGAGATACCAAGGGAGCATTTCATGCAAAGATGGGCTCGATAAAGGACAGAAATGGTCTGGACCTAACAGAAGCAGAAGATATTAAGAAGAGGTGGCAAGAATACACAGAAGAACTGTACAAAAAAGATCTTCATGACCCAGATAATCATTATGATGTGATCACTCATCTAGAGCTGGACATCTTGGAATGTGAAGTCAAGTGGGCCTTAGAAAGCAT
>SJYW01035103.1:81912-96368 GCA_006410735.1 Raphicerus campestris
AAAAAAAAAAAAAATGACCATAGGTATGTAGCAGAACAATCCTGAGTGACTCATTCTGCTTTCTAAGGTTTTACTTCCACCGTGGTAAAAGCCCAAATTCGATCAATATTTTTAGAAATTCTGTTATATACCAGGCTTTTGTCCATCCTTGAGGACTCAAATCCATGGTCACTGTATTTAAGGAGGCTTAAATGACTGGTTAGGATAAAATCTAATGTTCTCAGATTTAAAATATAAATGCATAATTTTATTCAATAAAAGAGATCTAGTTTATTTCTAGTGTCTACTAGGTTTGCAAAGTGAGAAGTATTATATTAAAGTGTTAGAGCTTTCAAGTGAAGTCAGGCCTTTATTAAAACTGTGGCTCTCAGTCACTCACTGGTAGACACCTAATCTTTATTGATTTCTTGTTTTTCCCTGTGGAGGATAAGAATAATAATGGTTCCCATCTAATAAATACGGCTTCCTTGGTGGCTCCGAAGATAAAGAGTCCACCTGCCATTCAAGAGACTGGGTTTGATCCCTGGGTAAAGAAGATAGACTGGAAATAGGAATTGCTACTCACTCCAGTATCTGTCTCTTATACACATCTCACATGCTAGTAAACTAATGCTCAAAATTCTCCAAGCCAGGCTTCAACAGTATGTGAATGGTAAATTTGCAGATGTTCAAGCTGGATTTAGAAAAAGCAGAGGAAACAGAGATCAAATTGCCAACATCCGTTGGATCATTGAAAAATCAAGAGTTTCAGAAAAATATCTACTNAGAAATTCTGTTATATACCAGGCTTTTGTCCATCCTTGAGGACTCAAATCCATGGTCACTGTATTTAAGGAGGCTTAAATGACTGGTTAGGATAAAATCTAATGTTCTCAGATTTAAAATATAAATGCATAATTTTATTCAATAAAAGAGATCTAGTTTATTTCTAGTGTCTACTAGGTTTGCAAAGTGAGAAGTATTATATTAAAGTGTTAGAGCTTTCAAGTGAAGTCAGGCCTTTATTAAAACTGTGGCTCTCAGTCACTCACTGGTAGACACCTAATCTTTATTGATTTCTTGTTTTTCCCTGTGGAGGATAAGAATAATAATGGTTCCCATCTAATAAATACGGCTTCCTTGGTGGCTCAGAAGATAAAGAGTCCACCTGCCATTCAAGAGACTGGGTTTGATCCCTGGGTAAAGAAGATAGACTGGAAATAGGAATTGCTACTCACTCCAGTATACTTGCCTGGAGAATTCCATGGATAGAGGAGCCTGGTGGTTACGGTTGATGAGGTCACAAAGAGTTGGACTCAACTGAACAACTAGCACTTGTAAACTATATATGAGTTATTTATTCTTTTCCCTCTAGTTTTCTGATTATTCAATATTATTCTAGTTCCCAAGCCAGTAATTTATTCTCAAGCATTGAATTGATATTTTTAAATAGAATTTTGGGGAAAATTAAGTAATACAATAAAATAAGTTGAATGGTTCTATGATGACGTGCAAGAACTACTAGAATTAACATCAAAAATTATGTATTTTTCATCATAAGGAACTGGAGAGCAAAGAAGAAAGTCAATAAATACCTGGAGTAACAGGCAAGTTTGACCTTGGAGTACAAAAAGAAGCAGGACAAAAACTAACAGAGTTTTACCAGGAGAACACATTGGTCATAGAAAACACTCTCCTCCAACAACATTAGAGACAACTCTACACATGGAATAACTAGATGGTCAATACCAAAATCTAATTTATTATATTCTTTGCAGCTGAAGATGGAGAAGCTCTATACAGTTACCAAAAGCAAGATCAGGAGCTGACTGTGGCTCAGATCATGAACTCTTATTTGAAAACATCATACTTAAATTGAAGAAAGGAAGGAAAACAACTGACATTCAAATGTGACCTAAATGAAACACCTTACAAAAGGAAAGATATACCCAACTGAATGCAGAGTTCCAAAGAACAGCAGGAGAGATAAGAATGCCTTCTTCAATGGTCAATGCAAAGAAATAGAGGAAAATAATAGAATACAAATCTCTTCAAGAAAATTAGAGATACTAAGGGAACATTTCATGCAAATATGGGCACAATAAAGCAAAGAAAGTATATGGACCCAACAGAACCAGAATATATCAACAAGAGGTAGCAAGAATACATAGAAGAGCTATACAAGAAAGATCTTAATGACTCAGTTCAGTTCAGTCACTCAATCGTGTCCAGTTTTTTGCGACCCCATGAATCGTAGCACACCAGGCCTCCTTGTCCATCACCAACTCCTGGAGTTAGCCTTGACTAGACAGACTTTTTTTGGCAAAGTAATGTCTCTGCTTTTCAATATGCTATCTAGGTTGGTCATAGCTTTCCTTGCAACAAGTGCTTTTTAATTTCATAGCTGCAGTCACCATCTGCAATGATTTTGGAGCCCCCCCCCAAAACAAAACAAAACAACCTCTGACACTGTTTCCACTGTTTCCCCATCTATTTCCCGTAAAGTAATCGGACCAGATATCCTGATCTTCGTCTTCTGAATGTTGAGCTTTAATCCAACATTTTCACTCTCCACTTCCAATTTCATCAAAAGGCTTTTTAGTTCCTCTTCACTTTCTGCCATAAGGTGGTCTCATCGGTATATCTGAGGTTATTGATATTTCTCCCGGCAATCTTGAATCCAGGTTGTGCTTTTTCCAGCACAGCATTTCTCATGATGTACTCTGCATATAAGTTAATNCCTCTTCACTTTCTGCCATAAGGTGGTCTCATCGGTATATCTGAGGTTATTGATATTTCTCCCGGCAATCTTGAATCCAGGTTGTGCTTTTTCCAGCACAGCATTTCTCATGATGTACTCTGCATATAAGTTAATTAAGCAGGGTGACAATATACAGCCTTTACGTAGTCCTTTTCCTATTTGGAACTAGTCTGTTGTGTTTTAACTGTTGCTTCCTGCCCTGCATATAGGTTTCTCAAGAGGCAGATCAGGTGGCCTGGTATTCCCATCACTTTCAGAGTTTTCCACAGTTTATTGTGATCCACACAGTCAAAGGCTTTGGCATAGTCAATAAAGCAGAAATAGATGTTTTTCTGGAATTCTCTTGCTTTTTACATGATCCAGTGGATGTTGGCAATTTGATCACTGGTTCCTCTACTTTTTCTAAAACCAGCTTAACATCTGGAAATNACAGAAATTGTAAGGACCTAACAGAAGCAGAAGATATTAAGAAGAGGTGGCAAGAATACACAGAAGAACTGTACAAAAAGATGATCTTCATGACCCGGATAATCACGATGGTGTGATTACTCATCTAGAGCCAGACATTCTGGAAGGAGTCAAGTGGGCCTTAGAAAGCATCATTACGAACAAAGCTAGTGGAGGTGATGGAATTTCAGTTGAGCTATTTCAAACCCTGAAAGATGATGCTGTGAAAGTGGTGCACTCAATATGCCAGCAAATTTGGAAAACTCAGCAGTGGCCACAGGACTGCAAAAGGTCAGTTTTCATTCCAATCCCAAAGAAAGGCAATGCCAAAGAATGCCCAAACTACCACACAATAGCACTCATCTCACATGCTAGTAAAGTAATGCTCAAAATTCTGCAAGCCAGGCTTCAGCAATACGTGAACCGTGAACTTCCTGATGTTCCAGCTGGTTTTAGAAAAGGTAGAGGAACCAGAGATCAAATTGCCAACATCCGTTGGATCATGGAAAAAGCAACAGAGTTCCAGAAAAACATCTATTTCTGCTTTATTGACTATGCCAAAGCCTTTGACTGTGTGGATCACAATAAACTGTGGAAAATTAGGACTTACAGATGGAAAATACAATCTTGTAAACAATCCATATTTACAACACTGTGCACTACCTGGTTGCCAATTTGGGGGTGAGATTTGTTCATCCTCTTAGTACTTATCACTTGTTCATGCATGTGCAGATTTTAAAACTAATCTTTCACCCTTTCCATCAAATAAAGAGAGGTGTGATTGTTTAGTGTCTCATGAGTAAATATTGCTTTTTAAGGTGAATCAAAATCCTAACTCTGAATCTATAAAATAAAGAGAAAAATAGATGCCACAAACAGTTTCATCAATGAATTTTTTTCTGTTGTGCTCTTTTTTTAAAAACCTTTAATATTGAGTCAATTTAATGTTATTAAACTAAAGTACACATACATATAACTCAATAATTTATACAAAATTATAGGTTTTTATTGATTAATTTCTTGCTCATTTAAGCTTAAATCAAGTGACAAATTGCTGTAATTCTCTACTCATATTGTGTAGGTAAGGAATACTATCAAACTATTATCCTGTCATGTTTTTAGGATGTGGCATAATCCAAAAAGAGGTCTGGCTTTCATCCCTGTCTAATTCCAAACCCTTGGCATTTCCCAAAGAATAGCAATGTTTTGTCATTCATGATAAACACATAGAATTATCCTGATTCTTTATGCTGTATAATATAGAATTAAATGATAATTTATGCCAACAAGGTGACTTATGATGAGACTTTGAGGTCACACGATATCATTCAGACCTCTGGAAGAGAGAAGGGACAGGAGATAGAGTTCAACACAGTGAGCAGTGACTCAATCAATCATGTTAATGTTTTGAATCCTCATAAAAACTCTGAGCACTGCAGTCCACGTGAGCTTCCTTGATTGGCAGTCCTCTGTGAGTTTGTGATGCTGTAGTGGGGAAGATATAACAGTCTGTGACTTCACAGGGAAAGACTGACCAGTTTGGTTTTCCCAAACTGCCCTATATGTCTCTTCCTTCCGTGGCTTCTAATTTGTATCTTTTACTTGTAATAAACATAACTATGAGATAATTGCTTTCCATATGATCAGTGAGTCTTTCCCTGAGGGTAGTTTGGGAAGCTAGTAATCTGCAGCTGGTATTAGAAATCTTGGGCTGACCTGGCAGTGTGGAGGACTGCCCTGTTACCTTGCAGTTGGTTAACTGTGGGTACCCATTAAGTCAAACTCTTGTAAAGAAATTCTTTTTTTATTTTAAATACTTTATAATCAAATGCATAATCAAGATATGAACAGAATTCTATATTTACATTTGAATAGGATAAACTGGTAGCCCTGTAATGTTATAACTCAGTATCTTCAATTAACTAATTTCTGTGATAATGTAATGATGCTTGATTTTTTATGAAAATATTTTCAAATATTAAAAAATTCCAAGTTTTGAAAAGTTCACACTTTCTTAAGTTCATAAGTACACAAGTTCTTATGTGTAAGAACATAATTTATGATCTACTTACTTTAAAATAATATATTTGACAGTTTTAAGTTTTAAAATCCTATCTGAGTAGCCAGTGTATTTTTATTTATTTATTTTATTGATATACTAGCTAAATTTTTTGAGGTGATTCACAAGTGTATTCACTAGTCCTCCCATGTAACTGCTTAACTTATTTTTATAACAATCTGATGGTGACTAGGGGCAAACCGATTCTGATAAAATCAAAATAATCACATTTACTTCTAATTAGTAATCTATTAATAAGCAAACATATAAAATAATTAATTTTAAATTAAATGTGAGCTATTTAGGAAATACTGAGTTATATCTTAAATAACGTTAGTGAAATAACCAGGATCTGACATGAAAACAGTATTTCTAAGAACTGCTTGTAAGAATGGCACAGAGGATTTACATTCCGTTTGCTATCACTTTAAGAAACGATTGAAAAACACTAGAATATAAGAAAATCTTTCTTTTTGTTTAATTTCATTTTTGAAGGCCAGGGTAGTACACTTTTCCAGTAGACAAAATAAAATGCTCATTTTTATTTTTTTATTATTTTTAAATTTATTATTATTATTATTTTACTTTACAATATTGTATTGGTTTTGGCCAAACATCAACATGAATCCACCATGGAAGAATGGCATTGAAACATGTATAATATCATATAAGAAATGAATCATCAGTCTAGGTTCTTTTTTATTTTTGAATGATCAAAATTTCCATTTTCTAGTGGCTTTTTCAGTCTAGATGGTGATATTTTAGATCACTGTAGCGAGAAAAAGACAAATCACCTAGATGAGAAGCGTTTCAAAAAATGAGCTACAGTACTTGACCCAGTGTCAAGCTAGAGTCTGGCAGCATTTTTTCTCACATTAATGATGCTAACCTTCAGTTATGATGTGAAAATGGAATATATTTCTTAATGGAGACCTGTTCTTCAGTATCACAAAAACTAGATGCTATGCAAGAGGATCAGTGACAATAGAGAAATCATTTTCACCCTACTGGCTTTCGGCCAAAGAGTGAGCTATTAGGTTAAAACCAGGGTTTTTTTAAGGTTTCAATTTCTCAAATGAGAATACAAAACACTTGGCAGAAATATTTTAAGAAAAACCTTTCTTTTCTAAAATCACAGGAAATTACTAGAATGCAAAGCAAGTTGCCTCTTTAGTATAATGTTTCCTTTTGAAGCTAAAATATCCAAATATCAATAGTATGGTGGAGTAATAATTTTTCATTAGTTAAATTAAGTATATAAAAACTCTTGCCAAACATGGCAAGAACAGAGCAGATGGAGTTAAGATGATGCAGAAACTTCTGCCTAAGATCTTGGATACATTAGCAAATAATATAACGTATTATAAAAACTGAAATATTTTCTAGAGAACAACTAGTTTCTTTTCAGAAACAAAAGTATATTATAGAAGTATTATTATGCTATTTTCCATGGCATATTTTATTTTTTTAAGTATTTTTATTTACTATGATAAAATGGAATATATTAAAATGGAAAATAGAAAAATAATGGCGTAATAAAAACAGAAAATAGAACACTTTAATCAATAGCCATTTCATTAAGAAGTATTCCCAATATCTTGAAATTCAAAAGTATAACTTCCACATACAAAACTTTACAGTGCACTAAAACTAATTTTAAGAACCTGTTTCCAGAAGATAGTTTATACTTTTCTATTACTGTATCTCCTTTACTTATTAATATAAGTGTTTCATATTAATATTAAGTGTTTTGATATGTTACACTTTCATAAGTGTAACATATTTTTAAGTAATGATTTCTGTGTACGTTTTTATTCTGTTTTCTGGTTATTTTTTATTTGATGTTTTGCTTCACTGTTAGTTGTTTTTAAGCCAGTGACATGTCTTCAATTATTTCTTGTTTTGTTTTCCAAACAAATAATGCATGTATTTCCCAGTCCACAAAAATGATTCTTAGGACACATAACAAAGTATGTTTCTTTCATGACTTTTTTTCAGAGTAACATGAAAAAATTAACATTCCTATAAACATTAATAACAAAATTTTCTCACATATAATGTGTAATATGTGAAAAATTACTGTATTTAACATTGAAGTGTTTGAAAATCATACTGAATTTTTCTATAGACCATACCAAAGTGTTATGAATGCAATCCTTCCCTGATTAACACATTAAAATGTCATATTATAAATTGTCTTCAACAGCCTAAGAATCTGCTGGCATCATTGCAAAAAAAAAGATAGCAACCTTACTTTATAAACACATTACTTGAAGAATTCAACACTCTTGGCTTTTAGAAGATTTGAAAAGCAGCCCTAAGAACAGATTTGAGACAGGAAGCAGGAGTAGAGGGTACTTGCTTGTTCCAAAATCTCAAAATGTTTGCAGAATGGGATAAAAAACTTATAAGTGAGGTTTTGGATCAAGTTTTTCATTGGAAAAGGCTTGCAGTTTGAAGAAAATAAAAATTATCCCATGAAATCAGTAATTTTTATTATTTCTACATCGGAAAGTGTGAAGTCTTTGGACTCTGAAATCCTAAGTCATTTTGTCTTTCCCCTATTGAATATGAATTTACATAGAAAATTTTAATTCTAGAAGACCTACTTTATTCCCTATTATCTGATGTTTCTGAGTCATTTCCCTGAACACACTATCAATATTACTGTTTTAGCTAATCTATATTTTTTACAATACCTACAATTTCTATCATAATCAGAGTCAGTATAATGAAAAATAATTGATCTTCTTATTTATTTAGTAAGTACATCTTGAAAATAACAGGATTTCCTTGATATAGTTGATCTTATCTCTGGTTTTATCTTCACCCTCCAAAATGAAGAAAAATCAACATTTATATTTAGAAATCTAGTTACTTAACTGTCCAAAGAAATAGTCAAAGTGGAAAAAAATAAAAGTACTGAAAATTTCAAAGAGTTAATAATTTTTTTATGACAAAAAATAAGGGGAAATAGTACATATGACTTTGAAACTAATGGAGAATATTGGTGTGATTAGTTTTCCAGTAAGCAGAATGCAGGGGCTGAGATACTGTTCTTTAGAAAATAAAATAGATTTCCAAAGTTTCTTGAATATTTTCACAAACTGGTTTTAGCTGATAAGCAGTAGGAAAGCTATTCATCTTTCAGATGAGAACATGTTTAGCTTATTCTCAATAATAAATTATTGTAGCTTTGAGGGGGAAGAAACATACACAAAGAGTAAATGAACTTCAAATTAGAATACTGACATAGAATGCGTATTAATGAAGTTCAAGTTTACAACATCCCTTCAATAGAAATTTTATTCCCATGTGCAGACCACAGAAAATAATGACTTTCTAAAGGGTTCCTTCATTAGCTTGGGGCTTCCTGGCACTAATCTTTCCTAATAACACCTGGTTTCTTTAAAGGGAATATCCTCTCTTCCACTGAGTGTAGTCTCAATAAGAGAGTATTTTCTATTTCCCTTTAAACGTTTACCTCAGAAACACAGGGGGCAAAGTCCTCCTTCTACACATCACTAGAGACAGCCCATCACTGCCAGGTGACCAGTTGATAACAGAGTTGTGATCAGTAAGGACCACCGTAGGGGAAAGAAGAGGTGATGACAGAGGTGGAGACTAACTTGGCAAGGTAAATTCTTAGTTCTCAGGCATATATATATATATATATATATATATTAAATTTCAAGAGTCCTCAAGTTTCTACTGCTTAATTCTACCAGCTTCCCCAATCTTTCTCCAGTTCCTTATAAAACATTCCTTGTTGGTTTAAGTCATCTAGAATAGATTCCTGTCACTAGGAACACTAACTAATGACATCATCTAACTAATGATACGTATATTGAGAAGTTAATTTATCTTATAGGTCTTTCCTATTCTTTTAAGATTTACTTTTTTTGAAAATGACTCATATCAAACGATTTTATGAGACTTAGACTATCTGGTTGATAAATTTTACCATTTTAAAAAAAAATTTTAAAGTTGTTATTCTGAGATACTAGTGATTAAACATAATACTAATAACATTTCATTACATTTTGGACCCTTTTCAATTTTAAATAAACTAAATTGCTTCATGTCATCTGATTACCATTAATGCCCAATTTTCAACAGAACAGATATTACAGTTATATTTTAGATGGACTACAATTCCTTGAGGATAAGAAGATTTACAAGTATAGACATTAATGTTTTAAACTCTGTACCTTGTGTTATATACCATAGAATACATTGTTTCCCACCACTGTAATTGGAACAATTAAAGAGCAAGAGGATGGGATATATTATTATGCATTAATGGTTATGATAAACAATTGCAGCATATGTGTATGCATGGGGATTGTCCACACACCACCAGAATATATTCAGGACCCCACTGGGGGTGTTACAATTCAGCTCAGTCTGACTCTAACTACCTGGAGACAGCATCAGATTCCACTGTAGAAGGCTCAATCCCTTCCCACAAAATCACCCTCCAATTTGAAGCCCAGGTCATTACCTTCACTTCTGAGGTACCAGCTATAAACCAGAGGTTTCCATGACCCTCTTTTTGGGTTGATTGATTTGGTAGAGCAGCTCACAGAACTCAGAGAACCCATATACTTGAAAAATTACTAGATTATTATTAGGGGTATTAAAAGATACAAATCAACAGCCAGATGAAGAGATAAATAGGTGAGGAACTAAACAAAGGAGCATCTGTCCTCATGGAGTTTGTGGCCCAGTATGATGGAACATTAACGGGGTCTGATTTCTCAACTTAGAAGCTCTTGGAACCTTCTCCTCTGGTTTTTTATAAAGATAATTATGTAGGCAAGTGTAACTACATCATTGGCCATTAGTAATTGATCCACTCTCCTGTTCCTCTTCCCTCCCCATAAGTTAGAGTTGAGACTGAAAGTTAAAATCTTCTGTTCCAGTTGGTTCCCTTGGAAACCAGCCCCCATACCAAAAGTCACCTCATTGATGTAAACTCAGTTGTGGTGGAAAGGGTATTACTGTGAATAGCAAAACACTCATTTCACTATTATGACTCTGAAATTATGTCAACTGAGAACTGGAGACCAAATATTATGACAAAAGATGCTCTCATTGCTCTTATCAATAAGGGGATGTCAAGGGTTTGGGGAGCCATGAACCAGGAATCTTGGGTGAAGACCTAAAATATATGAGAAATATATTTTGGTCATCTGGATGATCAAGTATGTTTCTTATAAATTATAATATTGCACTACAAACAAAAAAAGGAAATAAATAGGAAAAAACTTATAGATGTTTCATGAAGCACAAGCTGGAATCAAGATTGCCAGGAGAAATATCAATACCTCAGACATGCATATGACACCACCCTTATGGCAGAAAGTGAAGAAGAAATAAAGAGCCTCTTGATGAAGGTGAAAGAGGAGTGTGAAAAAGTTGACCTAAAATTCAACATTCTAAAAACTAAGATCATGGGATCTATTCCCATCACTTCAAGGCAAATATATGAGGAAACAATGGAAACAGTGACAGACTTTATTTTCTTGGGTTCCAAAATCTCTGTGGATGATGACTGCAGCCATGAAACTAAAAGATGCTTGCTCCTTGGAAAAAAAAGCTATTACAAACCTAAACAGAGTTTATTAAAAAGCAGAAACATCACTTTGCTGACAAAGGTCTGTATAATCAAAGCTATGATTTTTCCAGTAATCATGTATGGATGTGAGAATTGGACTATAAAATAGGTTGAGTGCCAAGGAAATTATGCTTTCCAACTGTGGTATTGAAGACTCTAGACATTCCCCTGGACAGCAAGGAGAGCAAGCCAGTTCATCCTAAAGGAACTTAATCCTGAATATTCATTGGAAGGACTGATGTTGAAGCTGAAGCTGCAATACTTTGGCCACCTGATGGGAAGTGTCAACTCAGTGGAAAGACTCTGATACTGGGAAAGATTGAGGGTAGGAGGAAAGGGGTAGTGTGTGGGGGGGTCGGGCAACAGAGGATGAGATAGATGGTTGGATAGTATCACTGACTCAATGAACATGAGTTTGAGTAAGCTCTGGGAGGTAGTGAAGGACAGGGACAGCTGACATGCTGCAGTTCATGGGGTCGAAAAGTCAGACATGCCTGAGCAAGAGAACAGCAACAAACTGCTCTTAGGTCACTGCCTGAATATTGTGCGGAACAGTGTCAAATTCAGTGGTAATGCCATAGATTTTACTGACACAGAAGAACTGATAGCAGAGTCTCTCTCACATTTTAAGGGATCTTACAGAAATTTCACTGGGGTCTGGAAATATCCTGCTGCCAGAGAATTTTGCCAGGACCCTTCCTATAGATAAAGGTAGAAAATGTTCTAAAAATGCTGGCTACATGAGTCTTAAGCTTTTTCCTCTCCTTAGTTGATCTCCAGGCTAAGAATCCTATTTGCTGTATCAAGGGAATTGATGCAGCTCCCTTGTATCAACACTAACATCTAAGTGTCGATGGAGAGTGGCAAGCACAAAGATGTATTTAATTGAATTTATTAATTTTAACTCATATATGTGTGCTCTCAAATATTATTCACATTAATTAAAACAGTTAAAACATATAAGCTATGTGTCGAGGAACCTCCTTTCTAAAGAGTTGCCAAAGTACATAAGGAGAAATGAAGGGTGTGACAATATATATGTGAACCAGCATTATATTTGGATTTAAGAGGTCAATTATTCAGCTGCTATTTCTATTTGAATGAGCTTACACAGGAAAATGTGGGGATAAGTTGAACTTATGGTGATTAGAAGAGGGGCAGAGAGGGTCAGGAGGTGCACAGTGATCCATGGTGGTGAAGAGCTGACAGGTCCCAAAGGCTAATGGATTTGAAGAAGTTGATAATATTATGTATCCAGTACCACACTCCTAAGACCTTGTAGACTGCATGAAAGGTGACTGCATTGCTGGATGAAATTCCACCTGGAAAACATACACTGACTGTCCTAAGAGAGTATTTGAACTTTTGGTCAAAGGACAGGCCAGCGAATTCTGGAGGAAAAGATCATTAAAAATATCAGAATATTTTTACTCTGAAGAGTATATGGTCTAGTCATAGTGTATTTTGCCTAGTCATATTGTGCATCTCACAATATTTATTCTGATGTGATTTGCTATTTGCGAATTGTTTTTCTCTTTGAAATATGGAAAACTTGGATCCTTCTTGACCAAATTCCTATAAACAATGACAAACTTATTGGACCTTACATAAAGACATTTAAATATAACAAAATTTTGCTCTTAGGAAGATGAACACTTACAACAGACAAAAGTTATATTGATTTGTTTGTTTGCCTGCCTAAGTTGTGCATGCCCAAGAACTTCACACAACCTGTATTCTCTTTTCAGGGCTGAACTTAACCTCCTCACCATACGCTTGCTTGCTGCTGTTAAAAAATGAGCAAAGCAAATTCAGCTAAATAAATGAAAAGATCTAATTGGCTTTATTCAACAATCCATAAATCACAAAGCACCGCACCTACTAGATAAAAAGGAGCTCCAAAGAGTTGTAGAAATGGAGAGGTTTTTAAAGGTGGAAATAGGGCAGAGAAAAGTTTATTAGGAAAAAGTGAATTTTTAAAGGCTAAGTCAGCTTCCTCAAGAGGACAAAGGAGGTTTTAGGGGACGATTACCTCACTAACGCTGACCAGCTAATTCCAGCTAGACTGGTTAAAGGGTCACATGACTAAGAGAAACTGAAACTGTAATTAAGTTAGATATTAAGTCTTGCTTTGTCGATATGGGGCTTTGCATGACTGACTCCATTTGGGGGTTTTCTCTTTTCTACCACTGTCTTTATGATGTTCACACAGCAGGCCACCGGAAGGAGGCAGATAAACGGTCAGACAGTAACCATATCTATCACAGACAGTTATGCAGTTCCACAGAGCTGTGCAAGTTTTTGACCTTAATTACACCATGGTATTGATCCTTTGCTTTTACTCTATGGTGGGCTCTAGTGCCAGGAAAGGACTCATTCCATTTCTTTCCTGTTCCTAACATATGTTTATCCAGCAGCACATGCAAACAGTTGAAGAGCACTAGAATGGCTACCCACTCCAGTATTCTTGCCTGGAGAACTTCACGGACAGAGGATGCTGGTAGGCTTACAGGCCATAGTGTTGCCAAAAGTCAGACACAACTGAATGACTGTAACACTTTTACTTTTTTCATATTGTTATAGATTACATTTTGAGCATTTGCTTTTTATGCCTTTATATCTATGTAGTTCAGTTCAGTTCAGTTGCTCAGTCATGTCCGACTGTTTGTGACTCCATGAATCACAGCATGCCAGGCCTCCCTGTCCAACATCAACTCCCGGAGCCCACCCAAACCCACATCCATCGAGTCGATGATACCATCCAACCATCTCATCCTCTGTTGTCCCCTTCTCCTTCCGCCTTCAACTTTTCCCAGCATCAGGGTCTTTTCCAATGAGTCAGCTCTTCACATCCGGTGGCCAAAGTATTTGAGTTTCAGCTTCAGCATCAGTCCTTCCAATGAATATTCAGGACTGATCTCTTTTAAGATGGACTGGTTGGATCTCCTTGCAGTCCAAGGGACTCTCAAGAGTCTTCTCCAACACCAGAGTTCAAAAGCATCAATTCTTTGTTGCTCAGCTTTCTTTATAATCCAACTCTCACATCTGTACATGACTACTGGAAAAACCATAGCCTTGACTAGACAGACCTTTGTTGGCATAGTAATATCTCTGATTTCCAATATACTATCTAGGCTGTTCATAACTTTCCTTCCAAGGAGTGTCTTTTAATTTCATGGCTGCAGTCACTGTCTGCAGTGATTTTGGAGCCCAGAAAAATAAAGTCAGCCACCGTTTCCAATGTTTCCCCATCTATTTGCCATGAGGTGATGGGACTGGATGCCATGATCTTAGTTTTCTGAATGTTGAACTTAAGCCAACTTTTTCACTCTCCTCTTTAACTTTCATCAAATGCTCTTTAATTCTTCTTCACTTTCTGCCATAAGGGTGGTGTCATCTGCATATCTGAGGTTATTGACAGACGGAGTTATGAGATTATTGACAGGGAATTAAGGGACAATACCTTTTCAATGTTCATTTATTACCATAAGATCAGCTTGTATGTGTAATACTGATTAATCATTAGAATTGTAGAATATTTTCTGCCATGAGAAAATGTACTAAGACAAGTAATGTTGGTTTAGGACACT
>SJYW01035103.1:101117-149789 GCA_006410735.1 Raphicerus campestris
AGTGTCTTTTAATTTCATGGCTGCAGTCACCGTCTGCAGTGATTTTGGAGCCCAGAAAAATAAAGTCAGCCACCGTTTCCAATGTTTCCCCATCTATTTGCCATGAGGTGATGGGACTGGATGCCATGGTCTTAGTTTTCTGAATGTTGAACTTAAGCCAACTTTTTCACTCTCCTCTTTAACTTTCATCAAATGCTCTTTAATTCTTCTTCACTTTCTGCCATAAGGGTGGTGTCATCTGCATATCTGAGGTTATTGACAGACGGAGTTATGAGATTATTGACAGGGAATTAAGGGACAATACCTTTTCAATGTTCATTTATTACCATAAGATCAGCTTGTATGTGTAATACTGATTAATCATTAGAATTGTAGAATATTTTCTGCCATGAGAAAATGTACTAAGACAAGTAATGTTGGTTTAGGACACTCTTAATGCTACCTCATATGTGTTAATAGGCCTTATCTGTTCTACTCTGATCCAATAATTCATGTATCAGATTTCATCCTTATAGCATGAATAAATTGTTAAGGTATATTCTGTTGATTTGTGACACCATTTGATAGTATTTTCAACAATGGACTGAGAGATCACTGGGCAAGTCTGTGGTCTAGCCACTCACTGACCTAGTGAAAATGTGAAGGAGATGTACACTTGCTGGAATATGGCTGAAAGAAGATCTAAATCTCTGATTATTAACCAAGCTTATGTTCCAAATGCCAGTAAAGGGGTCTCAGTTAATAAATGCAGTTTTTATTCTAACCCCCAAATTCTGAATGACAGACTTATTTTCATACTTAACTGAAACCAAATAGCAATATATCACCATCTTACAACCAGCTCCAGGATAAAGGAGATCATAGAAAATCACAGAGAAAATAAGTTCACATGAAAGATAATGAAAAATTATGTTTGACTAACTTGTTAACTCACTGGAAAAGACTCTGATGCTGGGAGGGATTGGGGGCAGGAGGAGAAGGGGACGACAGAGGATGAGATGGCTGGATGACATCACTGACTCGATGGACATGAGTCTGAGTGAACTCTGGGTGTTGGTGATGGACAGAGAAGCCTGTTGTGCTGCAATTCATGGGGTCGCAAAGAGTCAGACATGACTGAGTGACTGAACTGAACTGATTATTGCCTTCAAAAGATACACCATGAGTAACTTAGGAACTTCACATGTAAATGGTGAGAGAATCAAGGGCAGAGGAAAAACAACTTGAAAATGACCATCCCTACAAAAGTAGAGTCACATCAAGGTGAAAGAATGAGATCAATCTTATGAGTGATTTTTTTCCTTCAAGGATTCAGTCAATTAAGCAGGTCTGCATTAGAGTTTTATTTATTGAGCTAGCATTAATTTTTAAATCTAATAAATCTAGCCCTAAATTCTTTTTATGTTAGTTTTTTCTAAGTTCTTTTTTTTTGAAGAGCAATTAATGAGAAAAAGCATACAAATTATAAGCATGCTGTCCGATATATCTTTCTTTTTTATAAATTTGCTACATTCACATAACCACTAACAAGACTAAGAACACAGAATATTAAATAGACATCAGAAGACTTCCTTATGCTGCTGTACCTTTAAAATACATCCTACCATAGCTAACTGTTCTCTGACTTCTGTTGTCGTAAACTGCTTGCCTATTATTGATCTTTATGCATTGACTTGCATATTCACTGTTTTTGGCCTATCTTTCACTAACCAACACTATGTGATATTCTTGGGTGTTGTTGCTAAAACTGTTTATTAATTTCCTTCACAGCATAGTATTCCACTTTGTAAATATACCATAATTGCTTTGTTTATTTTACAGTTAATGGACAGCTGAGTAAAACATAATTTGGAATGATTACAAATACCACTGTTATAAACAAAAAAAAATTATTTCTTTGGAGGCTCAGATATATTCATTCCTATCATGTGAATATAAAGAAGTGAAATTCATGGGCTGAGGTCACATAACCCATTTATTGTCTGATGTAATTTGTATATCCACCAGCAGGGTATGAAAGTTTCTGTTGCTCTACTTTAACATTGATTATTCTTCCTATTTTTTTATGGCAATCTTTTCATTGAGTATGTATTTATAACTTTCACTTTTAGCATTAAGAAATCTTTACCAAAGTCAAAATCATTTTTGAAATGTCCTATATTAACTTCTTAATGATTTGTTTTACATTTGAACTTTAGCTTCTTAATCCATGTGTAATTGATATTTGCATATTTGGAGAAGAGTCACAAATATTTTTTTTCCACATCAATACCAAACTTCAACAGTCACCCTTTTGTCAATGCATTGTAGCGTTGTGTATCAAAATCTTGGTAACAAATACATACAGCATTTCTTTTTCAGGGCTCTATTTTGTTACAGTTTTATAAATTTCTTCCTTGTTACCCTGTTACTTGTATAGTTGGTGTTATGATGAATACAGATAAGTGATAGAGCACATGCTCCAAATTTGATACTCTGTCTCAAGATACTCTTGTCTGTTCTTGAGCATTATAATCTTTTGCAAAGCATTGCTCAGATACTGATCAGTTGTGCAGTGAATATATATATATATATAATATATATGTAAATTTAAGAAGGTTTAACATCTTTATTATATTGTGAATACTAATAAATAAAGGTCCTGAAATCCTCTGTTACATTAACTTCTAGATATTTGATACATATTATTTATTAAGTATTCTGTTTGTTGCTCGTATGTAGAAATAAAACTGGCATTCATTAATTAGTTTTGTATGTAATAAAATTCTCAATTTCAGGTACTTTTTCTAACAGTTTATCTGTATGTTATTTTGATTTTCTGCTTAAACAATCATACTATATCAAAATAATATTTTTTGAAAAATTTGTTTCTATATAATTTTTACACTATTTATTATGCTTTCCTTGATAGAGATGAGTTTGAGTCAATTCCGGGAGTTGGTGATGGACAGGGAGGCCTAGTGTGCTGCAATTCATGGGGTCACAAAGAGTCGGACATGGCTGAGCCACTGAACTAAACTGAACTGAACTGAATGAATTAGCAAGGCCCTGCTAGTACTGTGATGACTAAAGTTATTAACAGTGGCCATTCACATTCCTAAGTTAAGGGAGAAAATTATCATTACTTCATTATTAAAGAGTGATATTTACATATTTTTAGATATGACTTATCAAGTTAAAGAAATTCTCTTAACTTTTTTATAATAATTAATTAAACCAAAGTAATCTTCAAATAAATCTAAGATATTACAATATTTTATCTTTTCAATGTACTGCTATATCTTATTTGCTAATATTTTATTTAGGTTTTTTGAATGTTTATAGTTTTTTCATTTTGGTTGCATCTTTAGTTTGCTAAGGATGAATCTTCTTTATTTTAATGTCTTTATCAATTGTGGAATCAAGTTGATGACTATCTCATTACTTCATGTATTATTTTATCTTTTTATATCTTCTAGAATAATTACTTAAGAATATTATTTGTTATATTTTGGTGAGAACTATCTGGAGTTTACCTTGTGGGAACTTCAGAAAGCAAAGAAGAACTGAAGAGCCTGCTGAGGAAAATGAGAGGGGAGAATGAAAAAGCTGACTTATAACTTAACATTCATCCTGGGATGCCAATCAGGATCCTGTGCTTTGTACAGAGGAAAAATCAAGAGCAAGCCAAAGTAAAGGAAGACAGTTTAGTTAGAGAGATACACAGTCCATCATCAGAATGCAGGCATCTCAGATGGTGAGAGCTGCCCCCAAGGTACTGGTTTATTAGTTTTATGGGTTGGATATTTTTACATGCACACATCATGAGAAATGCTTGGCTGGATGAGTTACAAGTGGCTAGAGAAACATCAACAACCTCAGATATGTGGATGATGCTATTCTAATGCCAGAAGGAGAAGAGGAACTAAAAAGACTCTTGATGAGGGTGAAGGAGGAGAATGAAAGAGACAGCTTAAGACTAAATATGAAGAAATAATAATAATAAATCATGGCATCTGGCCCCATTACTGCATGACAAATAGAAGGAGAAAAGGTGGAAGTAGTGATATATTTCCTCTTCTTGGTCTCCAAAATCACTGCAGAGGGTGACTGCAGCTGTGAAATCAGAAGACTATTGCTTCTTGGCAGGAAAGCAATGACAAACCTAAACAGTGTGTTGAAAAGCAGAAACATTGCTCTTCAAACAAAGGTCCATAGAATCAAGGCTATGGTCTTTCCAGTGGTCATGTAAGGTTGTGAGANTTGGCAGGAAAGCGATGACAAACCTAAACAGTGTGTTGAAAAGCAGAAACATTGCTCTTCAAACAAAGGTCCATAGAATCAAGGCTATGGTCTTTCCAGTGGTCATGTAAGGTTGTGAGAGCTGGACCGTAAAGAAGACAGAATGCCAAAGAATTGATGCCTTCAAACTGTGGTGCTGGAGAAGACTGCTGGAAGTCACTTGGACAGCAAGGAGATCAAACCTGTCAATCTTAAGGGAGATCAACTCTGAATATTTACTGGAAGGACTGATGTTGAAGCTCCAGAGTTTAGGTCATCTGATGCAGACATATAACTCATTGGAAAAGTTCCTGATGCTGGGAAAATCAAGGGCGGAAGAAGAGGGCATCAGAGGATGTGATGGCTGGGCAGACATCACCGATGCCATGAACATGGTCTTGGGCAAACTTTGGGAGATGGTGAGGGTCAAGGAGGCCTGGAATGCTGCAGTCCATGGAGTCACTAAGAATTGAACATGACTGGATGACTGAACAACAACAATGACATTTTCACATGTTAATGAGTAGGAGGAATATTCTTGTTAAGGGGAAGTGGTTTCCAGGAGTCAAGCCATTGCCCACTTTTGGGCCTTTTATGTTCAGCCCTGGAATTGTCATAGCATGAGGGGGAGTGTATTCTATGGTATTCTGATGAAGGCATATGAACTAAATGTCAATGCCCAGACCATGTTGGACACCCTATTGGTTTCAGCTGGTTCCAGCCAGTTTTATCCTATCTTTTTTTCCCAAACAGCTGTGTCCTTCTGTACATTCTTTTCTCCTTCCTTCCTGTCTCAAAGGGACATAAGACTAGTCAGATTTTATATCTCTTCTTTAGTCTATTTTGGTAAGCAATTATTGTAAGAAATGTGTCCATTTCCTTTAATTTTTCAATATTATTAGGCAAAGAATTGTTAAGCCTATTCTATTGTGAGTTTAATACCTATAGTCTTCATAGTGGTGTTCCTTTTTATTCCTATTATTGATATTGTGTTTTTCTCTTTTTTAAATCATTTTTGGTAAGCATTTATCAATCCAACATTTGTTTCTGTGATTTTGTGTAATATTTTTGATTTTTATGTCATTAGCTTTCTTTAACAATTTTAATAAGAAAGGCTATCAACATTGCTGCTGCTACTAAGTCACTTCAGTCGTGTCCGACTCTGTGCAACCCCATAGATGGCAGTCCACCAGGCTCCCCTGTCCCTGGGATTCTCCAGGCAAGAACATTGGAGTGGGTTGCCATTTCCTTCTCTAACGTGTGAAAGTGAAAAGTGAAAGGGAAGTCACTCAGTCGTCCGACTCCATGGACTGCAGCCCACCAGGCTCCTCTGTCCACCATGGGATTTTCCAAGCAAGAATACTGGAGTGGGGTGCCATGGCCTTCTCTGTATCAACATTGAATACCCCCAAAAACAATATTATATTTTGTAAAAAATGATGAAGATTAATACCAATCTTAGGGATATATGCAGGGATAGTGGATTCATCATTACTTGATTTCATTTATCTCCTGTTCCTGCAGAACCAAATGGATTCATTCTAGAGGCAGAATATAGACTACCTCAAGCTCATCCTATAGTAGCTCCAGTTCTAAACACTGTGACAGATAGGGTATGTTTTCTAGAACAGTTTAGTAAGGTCCCAGATACAAAGCATGCAGTCATTTATTCAATGGAGCCTTTCTTTTCTATACTAATCAGAAATGTGTTAAAATAAGTTTTTATTCCCAAAGAAAGGACAATAATATAGAGATGCAGTTAGTCCAGGGCTGTGTAATTTCTCTCATCTTTCACAATACAGATGAAAGACATCTAGACTATCTTGACAGTCTTAGATTAAATATTACATTGATTCATTATGTCAATTACATTCATTGGACTGAATGAGAAAAAGGAGACTACTAGTCCAGAGAACTTGATGAAACCAAAGCATTCTAAGGGTAAGAAATAATTCAGGGGTGTGTCATATCCATAATGATTTAAATGTCTGGTGATCTTGGGGCTGCCACACTGTATCCTTTAAATTAAGAGATAATTATTAAATCGCATAGTTCCTAAACCAAAGAACAAAGCATAACATTAGGTGTGCCTCTTCAGGTTTTAGAACCAGTAAGTTCCATCTACCTAATATACTAAGTGACATAAAAATCTGCCAGCTTCAAATGAGGCCCAGAGCAGAAAAATATTTTGCATCAGGCTCTAAGTATTGTAAAGCCACCTTGAAAGAAAGGAAGTGAAAGTGTTAGTCACCACTCAGTCATATTCAACCCTTTGTGAGCTCATGCACTGTAGCTTCTAGACCCCTCTGTTC
This sequence comes from Raphicerus campestris, assembly GCA_006410735.1. Classification (NCBI taxonomy): domain Eukaryota; kingdom Metazoa; phylum Chordata; class Mammalia; order Artiodactyla; family Bovidae; genus Raphicerus; species Raphicerus campestris. The sequence goes on from SJYW01035103.1 coordinate 107,690, forward strand.
ATGGAACTCTCCAGGAAAGAATAATGCAGTGAGTAGCTATTCTCTTCTCCAGGAGATCTTCCCCAACCCAAGAACCAAACCTGGGCCTCCTGCATTGCAGGAGATTCTTTATCATATTAGCCACAAGGAAAGCCCCTATAAGCCACTTTACCACTTATAAAAATTAATAAACCAAAATCTTATTTAGAGAGTTGGGAGACCATAACAGGGAGCTCTCACACCCTGCCTATATAGCAGACCCCAACAGGAGAAAGATTCCTCTTCTTTCCTTTCAAGAACAAGAGAAGAACTCAGCCAATGAAAAGACATATACTTCTAATTTATCATGAGTGCTCAGTCACTAAGTTGTGTTCCACTTCTTGTGACCCCATGGACTGTAGCCCAACAGGCTTCTCTCTCCATGGAAATTTCCAGACAAGAATACTGGAGTGGGTTGCCATTTCCTTCTCGAGGGTTATTTACTATTGCTCTCTCAGTTTCCCTTTCCTCTTTATAAGAGCATTCTCCTTCCCTTGCCATGGGGTAATTTTTACATAGCTGGCTGTTTTTGCAGACTATAAATTGCAATTCTCTGCTGATACCCCAAAACCTTCCCTTGCTGGAAAAATATCAGGAAGTTTATGTACTTCATGCCAATACACTTGAGCCATATAATCTGGCAGACCCAATGATTTTTGAAGTATCAGTGGTGAGAAATGATGCTGTGTAGAGCTTTTGACAAACTAGTACAAGAACCACAATTCATAGATTTTGAACAAAGTTACTAGTGGGAGAATTACCCTGAAGCAAGGCTATGCCATCTGTAGTGGAATGTCATACATTTTTTAGAAAAAGAAAACCATTTGTACTGTGTGTTCTTAGTCACTCAGTCTTGTCCAACTCTTTGCAAACTCATGCATTGTAGCCTGCCAGGCTCCTCTGTCCTTGGGATTCTCCAGGCAAGAATACTACTGTGAGTTGCCATTCCTTCCTTCAGGGGATCTTTCTGATCCAGGGATTAAACCTGGGTCTCCTGCATGGCAGCTGGATTATTTACCATCTGAGCCACCGGGGAAGCCTTATATTTATGCTACTGGGCCTTGATTATCACAAATGTGGTCCTATCGCATCCATAAAACATAAGGTTGAGAAAGCCCATATACAGTCCACTGTATGATGAAAGTTTTCTATGTAAAATTAAATCCTGGTTTTGTCAGGAGCCATAAGCAAGGTGCATAAGTAGCCTGGGACCCACTATTTTATCATTCCACTTCCATCTGTTCAGGCTTATGACCAGATGAAAATGACCCATGACCAGAATAAAGATTATTATGCCCTATCTTGTTTTATAGACAGGTCAACTCAACATGTAGAACTCAATATTTAGAATAATCATGTATGACTATTTCACTATAGTTTCAATAGAAGTACATTTTTAGACAATTATGATGGAAAATCCTCTAAGTCAACAAAATCTCAAGTAGTACACTAGCATATACTCATTTTATTTTTATTTTTTGAAAAAAATAAGTGGCCCAAAATTACAATATATACAGATTCAAAGGCAGTGGAAAAATGACTTGGCAAGCTGATCAAGAACCCAAAAGGAAAAAGACAAGAAACTCAGGATAAGGAGACTTGAAGTGGAGGTTTATGGGTGTACATGTGAAAATGGACAAGAACTGTGAAGATTTTTACCCACCATAGAGAGCATCCACTGTAGAAAGGGCACTAAACAACAGCAGCCAATTGCCCAGTCAGTTTGCGCCATCCAGATTTTATCTTTGTGCCCATGACTGGCAAGATGGGTACAGATATGAAGTGGCCATAAATACATAAATGGAGGCCAAGCACAGACTCAAACCACGAATTGACCTTCCTGCTATCTTCTCAGACTGTTAAACATGGGGAATTATGTTAATTTCTCGATATGGCAAGCTTTCTTGGAAAAAAAAAAAAATCAAACAGTTACTTGATGGTAGGCTGCNAGAAGAGGGCATCAGAGGATGTGATGGCTGGGCAGACATCACCGATGCCATGAACATGGTCTTGGGCAAACTTTGGGAGATGGTGAGGGTCAAGGAGGCCTGGAATGCTGCAGTCCATGGAGTCACTAAGAATTGAACATGACTGGATGACTGAACAACAACAATGACATTTTCACATGTTAATGAGTAGGAGGAATATTCTTGTTAAGGGGAAGTGGTTTCCAGGAGTCAGGCCATTGCCCACTTTTGGGCCTTTTATGTTCAGCCCTGGAATTGTCATAGCATGAGGGGGAGTGTATTCTTTGGTATTCTGATGAAGGCATATGAACTAAATGTCAATGCCCAGACCATGTTGGACACCCTATTGGTTTCAGCTGGTTCCAGCCAGTTTTATCCTATCTTTTTTTCCCAAACAGCTGTGTCCTTCTGTACATTCTTTTCTCCTTCCTTCCTGTCTCAAAGGGACATAAGACTAGTCAGATTTTATATCTCTTCTTTAGTCTATTTTGGTAAGCAATTATTGTAAGAAATGTGTCCATTTCCTTTAATTTTTCAATATTATTAGGCAAAGAATTGTTAAGCCTATTCTATTGTGAGTTTAATACCTATAGTCTTCATAGTGGTGTTCCTTTTTATTCCTATTATTGATATTGTGTTTTTCTCTTTTTTAAATCATTTTTGGTAAGCATTTATCAATCCAACATTTGTTTCTGTGATTTTGTGTAATATTTTTGATTTTTATGTCATTAGCTTTCTTTAACAATTTTAATAAGAAAGGCTATCAACATTGCTGCTGCTACTAAGTCACTTCAGTCGTGTCCAACTCTGTGCAACCCCATAGATGGCAGTCCACCAGGCTCCCCTGTCCCTGGGATTCTCCAGGCAAGAACATTGGAGTGGGTTGCCATTTCCTTCTCCAATGTGTGAAAGTGAAAAGTGAAAGGGAAGTCACTCAGTCATCCGACTCCATGGACTGCAGCCCACCAGGCTCCTCTGTCCACCATGGGATTTTCCAAGCAAGAATACTGGAGTGGGGTGCCATGGCCTTCTCTGTATCAACATTGAATACCCCCAAAAACAATATTATATTTTGTAAAAAATGATGAAGATTAATACCAATCTTAGGGATATATGCAGGGATAGTGGATTCATCATTACTTGATTTCATTTATCTCCTGTTCCTGCAGAACCAAATGGATTCATTCTAGAGGCAGAATATAGACTACCTCAAGCTCATCCTATAGTAGCTCCAGTCCTAAACACTGTGACAGATAGGTTATGTTTCCTAGAACAGTTTAGTAAGGTCCCAGATACAAAGCATGCAGTCATTTATTCAATGGAGCCTTTCTTTTCTATACTAATCAGAAATGTGTTAAAATAAGTTTTTATTCCCAAAGAAAGGACAATAATATAGAGATGCAGTTAGTCCAGGGCTGTGTAATTTCTCTCATCTTTCACAATACAGATGAAAGACATCTAGACTATCTTGACAGTCTTAGATTAAATATTACATTGATTCATTATGTCAATTACATTCATTGGACTGAATGAGAAAAAGGAGACTACTAGTCCAGAGAACTTGATGAAACCAAAGCATTCTAAGGGTAAGAAATAATTCAGGGGTGTGTCATATCCATAATGATTTAAATGTCTGGTGATCTTGGGGCTGCCACACTGTATCCTTTAAATTAAGAGATAATTATTAAATCGCATAGTTCCTAAACCAAAGAACAAAGCATAACATTAGGTGTGCCTCTTCAGGTTTTAGAACCAGTAAGTTCCATCTACCTAATATACTAAGTGACATAAAAATCTGCCAGCTTCAAATGAGGCCCAGAGCAGAAAAATATTTTGCATCAGGCTCTAAGTATTGTAAAGCCACCTTGAAAGAAAGGAAGTGAAAGTGTTAGTCACCACTCAGTCATATTCAACCCTTTGTGAGCTCATGCACTGTAGCTTCTAGACCCCTCTGTTCATGGAACTCTCCAGGAAAGAATAATGCAGTGGGTAGCTATTCTCTTCTCCAGGAGATCTTCCCCAACCCAAGAACCAAACCTGGGCCTCCTGCATTGCAGGAGATTCTTTATCATATTAGCCACAAGGAAAGCCCCTATAAGCCACTTTACCACTTATAAAAATTAATAAACCAAAATCTTATTTAGAGAGTTGGGAGACCATAACAGGGAGCTCTCACACCCTGCCTATATAGCAGACCCCAACAGGAGAAAGATTCCTCTTCTTTCCTTTCAAGAACAAGAGAAGAACTCAGCCAATGAAAAGGCATATACTTCTAATTTATCATGAGTGCTCAGTCACTAAGTTGTGTTCCACTTCTTGTGACCCCATGGANACAGGAGAAAGATTCCTCTTCTTTCCTTTCAAGAACAAGACAAGAACTCAGCCAATGAAAAGGCATATACTTCTAATTTATCATGAGTGCTCAGTCACTAAGTTGTGTTCCACTTCTTGTGACCCCATGGACTGTAACCCAACAGGCTTCTCTCTCCATAGAAATTTCCAGACAAGAATACTGGAGTGGGTTGCCATTTCCTTCTCGAGGGTTATTTACTATTGCTCTCTCAGTTTCCCTTTCCTCTTTATAAGAGCATTCTCCTTCCCTTGCCATGGGGTAATTTTTACATAGCTGGCTGTTTTTGCAGACTATAAATTGCAATTCTCTGCTGATACCCCAAAACCTTCCCTTGCTGGAAAAATATCAGGAAGTTTATGTACTTCATGCCAATACACTTGAGCCATATAATCTGGCAGACCCAATGATTTTTGAAGTATCAGTGGTGAGAAATGATGCTGTGTAGAGCTTTTGACAAACTAGTGCAAGAACCACAATTCATAGATTTTGAACAAAGTTACTAGTGGGAGAATTACCCTGAAGCAAGGCTATGCCATCTGTAGTGGAATGTCATACATTTTTTAGAAAAAGAAAACCATTTGTACTGTGTGTTCTTAGTCACTCAGTCTTGTCCAACTCTTTGCAAACTCATGCATTGTAGCCTGCCAGGCTCCTCTGTCCTTGGGATTCTCCAGGCAAGAATACTACTGTGAGTTGCCATTCCTTCCTTCAGGGGATCTTTCTGATCCAGGGATTAAACCTGGGTCTCCTGTATGGCAGCTGGATTATTTACCATCTGAGCCACCGGGGAAGCCTTATATTTATGCTACTGGGCCTTGATTATCACAAATGTGGTCCTATCGCATCCATAAAACATAAGGTTGAGAAAGCCCATATACAGTCCACTGTATGATGAAAGTTTTCTATGTAAAATTAAATCCTGGTTTTGTCAGGAGCCATAAGCAAGGTGCATAAGTAGCCTGGGACCCACTATTTTATCATTCCACTTCCATCTGTTCAGGCTTATGACCAGATGAAAATGACCCATGACCAGAATAAAGATTATTATGCCCTATCTTGTTTTATAGACAGGTCAACTCAACATGTAGAACTCAATATTTAGAATAATCATGTATGACTATTTCACTATAGTTTCAATAGAAGTACATTTTTAGACAATTATGATGGAAAATCCTCTAAGTCAACAAAATCTCAAGTAGTACACTAGCATATACTCATTTTATTTTTATTTTTTGAAAAAAATAAGTGGCCCAAAATTACAATATATACAGATTCAAAGGCAGTGGAAAAATGACTTGGCAAGCTGATCAAGAACCCAAAAGGAAAAAGACAAGAAACTCAGGATAAGGAGACTTGAAGTGGAGGTTTATGGGTGTACATGTGAAAATGGACAAGAACTGCGAAGATTTTTACCCACCATAGAGAGCATCCACTGTAGAAAGGGCACTAAACAACAGCAGCCAATTGCCCAGTCAGTTTGCGCCATCCAGATTTTATCTTTGTGCCCATGACTGGCAAGATGGGTACAGATATGAAGTGGCCATAAATACATAAATGGAGGCCAAGCACAGACTCAAACCACGAATTGACCTTCCTGCTATCTTCTCAGACTGTTAAACATGGGGAATTATGTTAATTTCTCGATATGGCAAGCTTTCTTGGAAAAAAAAAAATCAAACATTTACTTGATGGTAGGCTGCTGCTTTGTGTCTCTTGCATCTGGTAAAGACCAGTGGTTTCTTCTCAGAAGGATAGATACATATTCAACATATAGACTTCCTTGTCCTGACTCCAGGCCCTGTCCTCAGTTAGCAGCATTATCTTAGGTCTTACTGAGCATTTGATCTACAAGCATGAGGTTTCACATAATATCACATTGGACTAGGAGATCCACTTCTTAATTAATAACCATGCAAGAGTAGGCTCATGAACTTCAGATCCACTGGTTAGATTATGCATCACTGGTTTATCATGCTGGCTTGAGACAAGGTTGGGATAACTTGTTAAAGGCATAACTGAAGTGCCAAATGGACACAATACTCTCTGAGAATGTGGTGCTATCCTACTGGATATAGCATATGTATTGTATCAAAGAATTTTCTGTGGCTTTATGTTCTCAGTAAGATGAATACATATGTCTGGGACAAAGCAGTGGAAAGAATGATCATACCCAACGACCCAATTTGGCCTCTGCAGTATTTGTGGTCTTGTTCCAGGAGATCCAACAAGAATATCATTGAATTATAAACTACATTGGCCAACTGCCAACATAGTACTTTGGTTTCCTTATTGTTCATGGACTAGCAACCAATAAGTGAAGTTACTTTGTTAACAGTGACATTAATCCTGAACACCAAGAGGAGGTAAGGGGCCAAGATATATAATGGAGATAATCCACCTGTTCATTTCTTGGTATCTCCTTTCTCAGTTGTGTTACAGATAGGTAGATACAATCAACCCATACTGAACAGGACATCCTGATCAAGAGGAGGTCAGCCTTCCACAAGGTGCAAGTTTGAGTTACATCCCATGCTAAGTTCTCAAGCAGAAAACGAGAATGGATAGTACAGTAGGGATAAAGTTAATTTCAACTAAGGGCTCCAGGTGAACTGAAGTAGTAGTGGCCATGGATCTTCTGACTAAACTCCCAGATGCATTTCTTAAATACCCTCCAAGGAAGGACTTGCTTCCCAGGCATGGGGAGAATCAGCAGTTAGCACCTCCTAGAGATCAGCTCAGTGTCTGCTCTACCTTCAAAGAATCAGCAAACTTAAGGTTATACCCTCCCCACAGCAGCCCACAGTCACTAACTAAGAAATGCAAGAGTAGAGATCCAATTATTTTTGGTTTGAGGTTGAATATTATTAATATTATTAACAATCGTATCGTACTTAAGAACTTCTTTCTGGGTTGACTGTTGTTTCGCCCAGACTATATTGCATTTTTTACTATCTCCTCTCATATAATTTTAAAAAAATGTTTACTCAATTATTTATTTGGCTGTGCCCAATCTTAGCTGTCACAGGCATAATATTTAGCTGCAACATGTGAACATTTAGTTGCAACACATGGGATATAATTCCCTGACCAGGTACCAAATCCAGGCCTCCTGTATGTGGAGAGTGGAATCTTAGCCCCTGGACCATGAGGGAAAGATCCCTCCTCTGATATTTACTGCACCCATCACATTCCTTTCACAGGTATTGCTCTTTATCTTGCACCCCCAAGATATCTTGTTTTAATGCCTGTCTCTGAAGAAGTCAAGATACAATGCTTTGGACTTACGAAATGACCAACATGTCTAAGCCTCTTCACTCAAAATTCTCAAAATCTCTACCTCTTCTTGACTTTTCTTAATGCCGTTTACAGATTAGCAAGTATCTTTCTTTTTGCATTATCAATTTTTTTTGAAGTAGAGTTGACTTGTAGGATTATGTTAGATTAAGGTATATGATACAATGATTCAGTATTTTCATAAATTGCGTGCTCTAGAAAGTGTAAACTACTGCCTATCCTTCCTGTGCTCTATGTTGGTTCCTTATATTGAGATCAGGGTGCAAACATAGTGTTTTTTGTTAAGAACACTTTTCCTGGTGTAAGAGCAGAAACATTTTCCCTTTCCTCCCTTCTAGTTTCTTTGGCTTGTCTGATAATTAAATTGACATAAGACAGATTAGCAGCAGAAAATAATTAACTTTATATATGTGAAGTCCCACAAAATTATGAGATTCCTTGGCAGTCAGATAATTGGAGTTTATGTGCCATCTTGATCTAAAGAGAGGGGCTAAGGGTCTGCCTCTTTCCAAGGGAAAAAGGTAGTATATGGGAAGGTAAGAAAAGCAAATATTTGCTAAACAAATGTTTGCCATACCGTGGAGATTAGACTTTTATATATATATATATATAATTATCTCTGGTAATAGCTGTCTCCCTGGTATAAGCTCCTTATCTAAGTTCTTTTAGGCAGTTAACGAGGAATAAAAAACTCTTCCTAAGTCTTCTGGACCCTCTTTGTTTTCAGCTTGAAATAATCCATGTGCCAAAGTGGTCCACTCTTGGTGGTTGTATTCTGCTGCCCTTCACTGGCTTATAGCAAGTTGCCTTCTTAGTATGCCCTCACACAGCAGAGAGAAAAGGTACTCTTGCGTCTCTTCTTATGACTGATAATCTCATCATGAGAGTCTCAGCCTCATGACTGCAGCCAAACTTAATTTCCTTCCAAGACCCTATATCCAACTGCTATCAGAATGGGGTTTAGGACCTCAATACATTTTGAGGGGGAACAAAATTCAGTCTTCATAGCCAAAAGTTGATTATGGTTATTTTATTTAACAAATAAATATATGCAAATAAAAACGGTCTTTAATGTCCCCAAAGTTCTTTTACCCTAACTCATTTCTAAGAGGAAAAGAGTGTTTCAGTTGTTTCATCTGTTATTTATTTCCATACTCTTATATTAATGTCAAGCTATCACAATTTGTTATGAGCTTTAATATGTACATTCATCAGTTTTGACATTGTATATTGACTCTATGTTTGTAAATAAGAACACTAGCTTATTTACATTTAGAATCTTTTATCCTATTAATGCACTATCTTACAATTTTTATTAAATTCATATTCAATGTTTAATTACTATGTTTATATGAATATTGTGTCCTGTGATCCAATTATCAGCTCATTTCATTTGTTAAATAACTTCAAAAATTTAACTTGATCCAATGTTGCATTTCTTATATTTATTTCATTATTATTTCACATCTGGCATTCTTTCTATGCTCCTCCAAAGCTCCAATGTATCTTCACTTAAACTGACTTATTATGAAAGCTGGGTTTCCCTGGTGGATCAGATGGTAAAGTACCTACCTGAAAAGGAGACCTGGGCTTGATACTTGGATCGAGAAGATCTCTGGAGAAGGGCATGGCCACTCCAGTATTCCTGCTTGAATAATTCCATGGACAGAGGAGCCTACTGGACTACAGTCCATAGGGTGCAAAGAATCAGACATGACTATATGGCTAACACTACTACTTCTAAGATGAAAGCTATTTAGATAATTCATCAGTTCTATTTATACTATATACTCTCTAAGGGATCTCTGGCTTCCTACTCTTTGCATACCTATTGGTTCACCAGGCCTTTGTCATCGTTCTCATCCTATGCTTGCTTTTTTACCAACCTGAGAATTTCCTTCCTTTCTCTTCAGTGCTAGATCTGTTGTTCATGCCTTCACTTATATCTCCCTCATCATTTTTCTGTCTTTTGCATCTATCCAGTCACATAGTCAGTGTGACATATTAGACATTTATGTTGTGGTATTTCCTCACCTCTGAGTACCAGTTCTTTACCAGTTAGCTCTTACGTCGCAAAACACTATAAAACATAATGGCTTTACTCATTCTGTGTGTGAGGGTTGCAAGCATAGGAATGTTTTCACATCTGGGCCAGATTGAATAGTATTGGCTACTTTCATGTATTTGGGGCTGGCTGATAATGGTCTAGTAGCTAAATGTTTAAGATGGCCTTTTCTGTTGGTTGGCAAGTTGTCTCTCAGGTAGATTTAGTTCTATTCTGAGTGATTTGTCACACTCTAGAACCATGGCTCAGGTTTCTTAAACTAGAAGTCTCAGAATTATGGGGCTTCCCAGGTGGTGCAGTGGTAAAATATCCACATGCCAGAAGACTCTAGAGACATGGGTTCAATCCCTCAGTCAGAAAGATTCCCTGGGGGAGGAAATGGACACCCACTCCAGTATTCTTGCCTGTAAAATTCCATGGACAGAAGAGCCTGGTGGGCTACAGTCTATGGTGTCATAAAGAGTCAGACATGACTGAGCACACACACACACACACACACACACACACACACACACACACACACAGGATTGTAAGTACAGCACAAGAGCAAGTGTCAGAGCACATATATTTCTGAGATCTCTGCCTGTCTTATAAGTGCTAATGACAAAATGGTCAAAATAAATTGCATGGTCATTTCAAAAATAAGACATCATAGAATGGGAAGAATTTGGAGCACTATTTTCAATCTACTACTCTATCTCCCATAACAAAACATTTTCCTACCTAATCAAAACTTTAGGCTCAAAACTTGTGAATTATCTGTGGTTCTATCTATCTATCATCTAGCTACAAATAATTCTAAATAGTTCATGATTTGGGGAGCACTATTATAAATCCTCTATAATTATTTACCTGGTAATCCTAATATATTTGAGACAGCCTCACAAATAATAGAAAAAAAAGACTGCGGTCAAAGAGTTTAAGGAACATTTTCAGTAACAAATGTGGCAATTTGAAACCAGGCTTTCTGGATCTAGAATCTATGTGCCTCACTGTGGCCCCAAAGTTTATGTTTTTGGACATCTCATCATGATGCCTGTCATAACTATTTTTAGTCTCTGATTTTTTGAAAATTATTTTATCTTTGAAATATATTTATCACCCCATTTCTTTTCTGTACTGCATCCCTGATTTTCCTTTAAAAATACTTAAGAACCCATGATTGACTATAAGAATTATACTCTAATAACTATTATACTTCCTTTCTCCAACATTATATGGGTTTTAGTTACAATTCCAACCTTCTATTCAGTGTCCAACAGCCTGAAATATATAGTGTTGTGTTTCTTATCTATCTCCTTCCTTTCCATAATTCAAGCCTCATGATTTTCTTTTACTTGACCTTCAGTTTCCATGTAAATCCTCTGTTAAAGCATTTCAAACTGTTTTGAATCTCTATTAATCAGTACTCATTTTGACAAATCATTTTTAGTCTTGGTAGGTAGTTAATTCCTTGTTCGAGGTGTATATGTTTTCTTTTCCAAAATAAGATTTAAATTACATCATCAAATTTATATGTTTCTATTTGTTGAGCTTTACAGAAGATACTATGAGTATCAATGTAAGCTCAAAGTACAAGCCTTATCAAAAATATTATTATAAGTAATTGACATGGAAAGAGTTGTTTTCAAGACTGGGTACTGTGAAGTTANAAAATTTAAATTACATCATCAAATTTATATGTTTCTATTTGTTGAGCTTTACAGAAGATACTATGAGTATCAATGTAAGCTCAAAGTACAAGCCTTATCAAAAATATTATTATAAGTAATTGACATGGAAAGAGTTGTTTTCAAGACTGGGTACTGTGAAGTTACTAAAAATGATTATATAAAATTATCAAATTTCTAAATATAAATGAAGATAAAAGAAAAAAATGTGAGCTATTGAAAGGATAATAGATAATCACTCTGAAAGTAGGAGAACGTGATAAGAGAAGGTTCACTGTTGTGCTGAGGCAGATTTTAAGCAAAGTTGTAAATAGATAATAATAGTACTAAGCATAGAAGAAGCTCTTTTTGGAGATATGTAGTTAGTAGTTCTAGATCTAAAGACAGTGCAGATGAAAAGTATAGTTAACACTGTTTTAAATATAGAGTTATATCTGACTCCCCAGTTGAATCCTTTTTGTTACCAGTAGGGGATGCAGACACATAGCTGACTTATATAGTTTTAAAAGACTTCAAAAGTGATCTAATGAAGCAAGTTCCATTTAAAGTCCATAAGAAATGTATTGTACTAATTTTCAGTTGTTTTGTGAGAAATAAAGAAATGCTCAATCCACTTTAAAAAAATGTGAATCTGTTTCAGAAATTTGGGTCTAAACTCTAATTTGCCTGTATTGTAATCCCATAGCTTTCATTCCCAGTCTAGGATTTAAAGGTAAAACATCACAGGATGTACTGCAACAATAATATAATCAACCAGGCACAATTATAAAGCAACATTCACTGTCCAGGCAATTGGTTAAATGAATGTATGGGATCTGATATGACAATATAGCCTTCTAATTAAGAGGTCCACAAATCCTAAAGATATATTATAGCTGACTCAGATTATACTAAGCTTCATAATGATGTAGAACAAATATTCAGAGAGTAGTTATATTTGAGGATTCAGATTACCCAAATTAATATTCTGCCTTTTACTTAAAGCTTGAAAGCTTATATAATATGTTTTAATTGTTAAATTCTAAATGCTCTTGAGTACAGAATATGAAGACATAGAGGAACAGAGCAATTGTTATACAAAACAGCTAATGGATATTAATTTTGTTGTTAATGATGTCATGTGCCCAAATTCTCCTTCAGGAGCTAAAGATTTATGCTCCTAGCTAATCTTTAGCGAACTGATTTAGTCAGACACCTACATCAACAAGAATTCCTGAAAGCTCTTTTCTATACTGTGCTTCTGTTGACAAACCATTTGCTTCTTTGGACCAAAACCTTGAAAAGAACACTTGCTACTCTACCCTTGGAAAGTTGTGAAAAATTAATGTCATGACATCATAGACTTCACAAAGGAGACACACTGAAGTTATTTTACTACTAGCATAAAAATGTATATTAGAGAGGAAACATAGAGGAAATTTCATGGAAAATTCCATGGATGGAGGAGCTTTGTAGGCTACAGTTCATGGGGTCACAAAGAATCAAACACGACTGAGCCACGACAATGTCAGTGTCAATGTCAATGGAGGAAATAGAGAAAATGACTAATAGAGAAAAATGTTAAACTGTAATTAAGAAGGTCAGATTTAATTAGTGCAAAATTATTTGGTGTTATATCAAACCAATTCTTTTATATCTTACAGTAAATATTACCCTGTCATGAGTTTGGGAAACTCTGGGTGTTGGTGATGGACAGGGAGGCGTGGCGTGCTATGGTTCATGGGGTTGCAGAGTCAGACACGATTGAGGGACTGAATTGAACTGCAATATTACTCTATATGTGCTGCCTTTTGGGCAATGTCATAACTATAGCATGACAACATACTCCTAGTCTTTAATTTAGAAAAATAAATGAGCAAAAGAAGACACAGTGTCAAAATGGTACTATGGGATACATTCGAATGAACATGTTTGATTCATATGTACTACCTTTCAACATAAGGTTGGTAAATACACAATACTTACCACAATGACAGATATTACCAATCTATCATGATATATTTTTCTCACTGCAATAAAGAATAGTTCCTTAATTCTTTCCAATACAGAAATTGTAGGCAATAATTTGGTGCTTGCATATAGATAAAAAAGTTACTTGTTATGTGTCTATCTAGTGTTGTCTTTTATTTTATCATAGTGAGTTTATAGTAAATTATCTGCTCAGATTTCATGTATATAATTAGAAAATATTTGGAGTAGCCAACATATTTGCTGAATAAAATATATGTAATTTGTGAAAAAAAAAAAAGAGAAACTTAGAGTTGGTCTTTTTGCCTTCTTCAAAGGTCCTCTTGAATGCTATATACTCCTGAATTACTTTAATATTCGGACACCTAGATGCTAGTGAATGCAGATAAAGTAAGTTCCCTATGTATCTTATTATTTCTACACCTACTTATCCTGTACTCACACCATCCCATCATTGTTTCTAGTTTGTTGATGAGTTTTTGCCATTGCATATATTTTTTGCATAAGCTGGGCTTTAAATTCAGCATATCAATGCAATATCTGAAGGTAGTAAAAAGTTTTTTTGAGGAGAGCATGATCCTCAGGTAATAAATCGTATCTAGAGATCATTTATGTACAAAAGCAATGAGTGGCTTCCCTGATGGCTCCACAAAGAATCCACCTGCCAGTGCAGGAGACACAGGAGATGCGGGTTGAATCCCTGGCTGGGAAAGATCCTCTGCAGGAGGAAATGGCAACCCACTCCAGTATTCTTGCCTGAGAAATCGCATCAACAGAAGAGCCTGGCAGGCTATAGTCCAAAGGGTCGCAAAGCATCGAACACGACTGAGTGACTGAGCATGCGCTAAAGCAGAAGACAGACGTTTTCTGTCTTCAGTTACATTGAGGTTTAAAAATAATAATAATAAAATAATCATATAAACATACAATGAACATATCAATATTAAAAATAAATAAATTCTAAAGTAGAGAAGCAGTATAGTAGTAGTGTGAGAGATATTCTTCCCTTCACACACCCATACATCCATTCATCTATCCATCCATGGCTAAGCAACTAAAAGCCATACGAAAAGTCATATGAAAACAAGGGTACAGTTACCGGGCTCTTCACAAAAGATAAATCATGATTGAGTGGAGGGAAACTAGAAAAATATATTTTCTGTATTTCATAATATCCCTATGATTGAAAAAATATTGTTTTGTGTAGAACAAATATGTTTAAGTCATAGGGACTTGAGTTGTTTTTGCTCTGTTTCACAGTGAAGTGTTAGGAATNCTTCACAAAAGATAAATCATGATTGAGTGGAGGGAAACTAGAAAAATATATTTTCTGTATTTCATAATATCCCTATGATTGAAAAAATATTGTTTTGTGTAGAACAAATATGTTTAAGTCATAGGGACTTGAGTTGTTTTTGCTCTGTTTCACAGTGAAGTGTTAGGAATTCATATACTTAGCTGTGATAAAATGCTTATATTTCAGCAAAATTTCCAATTACCTTTCAGTTTATTGGTACTTATTTGTTTACATTAAAAGATTAAATAGAATGATTTTTGCCAAAATCAGAACAATTAAAATATATACCCCAATGTTCATTGCAGCATTGTTTATAATAGCCAGGACATGGAAACAACCTAGATGTCCATCAGCAGATGAATGGATAAGAAAGCTGTGGTACATATACACAATGGAGTATTACTCAGCCCTTAAAAAGAATAAATTTGACTCAGTTCTAATGAGATGGATGAAACTGGAGCNAAATAAAAGTGGATAAGAAGTGGTGCTTAAGGGCTACACTGTAAGGTGTTTGCTTTATTTGAATTTTAAGTTTTGAACTTCTAAGTTTGATTAGATTTTTACATGCAGAAGATTATGAGAGAGCATTTTAATGAAAATAAATAAAATAAGAAAAAAGAATTACTTAAAAAATAGACCAACTTTGTTGTGCAATATGGGAATACAGTGAAGAGACTAGATGTAGAATGTGTTGCAGAAGTGCAAGACAAAAATGTAAGGACATTATTTCATTTATTATTTATTCATTCATCTGTTCATTCCTTCTTCTACTAACTTTTGACAGATATGTATTTAGTGCCTTTTTTGATCAAGCATTATTCTAGTACTTTAGTATTAATCAGTGAACAAACAGATCCAAATCCTTGTCTCAAATTTTTGCATTCTGAGGATGATGAAAACCCTGATTGTTGGATGTGGGTTGCTGAGTGGGTCTCAAATGTGATAGTGATGTTCAATTCCATTCAGTTCAGTTGCTCAGTCTTGTCCAACTCTTTGTGACCCCAGGAACTACAGCACACCATGCCTCCCTGTCCATCACCAACTCCCAGAGTCTATACAAACTCATATCCATCACGTCGGTGACGTCATCCAAGATAATGATGTTAGCACTGGAGAAACATGAAAATACAGAAAAGACAAATCAGATAAATAAGCAGCATTACATGTCAATTAGATGAATATTTAAGAAAATAATTACTCCTAGTCAGGGTGTCTGGTAGACTCATGCTACCATTTATATATGAATTATCATGAATTCCACCTGAATATAATAATGCCCCATTCCTCATCTTGTCTTTACTTATTTACTACAGAGCTCAATAGGATTTAAGGTATCTTAAGAAGATATGTATAGTACAATAGAATAAATCCCTGTATATTTTGTTTCCAAATTCTCTGGAGATTGAGCTTTTTTTGTAATAAACATAATACCCTTATCAAGATCATATAACTATTCATAAAATAGAAAACCTGTAGAAAATTGTCTTTCTTGGATCACTCAATAATTATTTTGAGGTTTATGTGCTTCTATAATTCTTACTTCATTGGAATTTAAGGATTGATGATCTCAGAATCTGTTAAGGATTTAAGAGTTTTTTGAGGAAATGATCTATATAAATACACGGTTTTATATTACATTATTTTCCTTTTTTACTGACATGTTAAGGTAGGGCTCATTCAGAGAGCAGCTTATGTGGCATTTACTCCATAAGCTGCTGATAATGTTCCTTAATGTCTGTAAGGTTCAACTTCTTGCAGATGATACCTGCTGCACTCACCACTTCCTCACATGATGTGTCAGTCATCCCTGAATCTTTACAAGGCCATAGTTCTTTTTAGGTTCTTGGGTGACATTTGAAGCACATCATCTTTGACAGCTGTTACTCACTTGATAAACAGTGTTGATGACAAAGTTTTTGTAATTTTTGTTTCACTGACTCCATTTACAACTTAAAGTAGAGTTAATTTATGTTTATACAAGAAACACAAATTTGCAAATGAATTGGCAAATTACAATAATTTTCTAATTAACTAAAGGAAAATTGAAAACAAAAATTATCCTTAATTACCAGCAAATTTCAGAAAAAAAACAACTGTGAATTCCTTAATTTATTTGACTAACATAATTATTTTCACATTTTTTTGTTCCTTTTCCATGACTTTGAGTAACCTACAAAAAAAAAACTATTATTCACACATTTATTTATTTTTCATTGTTATTGACTAAAATTATATGGAGTTTGTACCAATGTCCTATAGCAATAATAAAGAGCATTTCTATTTAACGACAACTTTGACACAAATATCTGTTTTATTCACAACAATATGTCCATGTTATATGCTATATTTGTATTTTGACATCTAGAGTGCAGACTCCTAAGTGGCGAGGTTATGATGAAGTCTAAAGAAGAATCGAGTGTGCTGAAACTGTGTGCTGGGGGAGAGAGAGGGGGATGTGAAGCTAAATCAGCATATATATAAGCAGGTAGGTAGATAGATAATTCATTTTGTGTGGAAGGCTTATGGTTTTCTCCTTACTACTCAATTTGCTTTAGCCTTTTCAAAGTATTGCTTATGCTATGGCTTGAACCATTACCTATACTATGGAATCATTTATAATCTTGATGTGGCATCTTAATCAACTCTGGTTTAAAGATTGTTATCTCATGTACATGCCAGTGACCAAGATGGATTTTGCTTCATTCAGCTTCAGTAAAATTTAGACAGGTTTATTCCTGACTATAGGCCCCTGACCTTCTTTTTGTTTTATTTTAGAAAAACTTGAAATCTTATTCTGCTCATTTGAGATGTAAATGTTCTCCCAGCTTCTCATCAGTTTTACAAGCCAGTTTCTCACTAGATTTGTAAGCATCTAGGAGTCATCTCTTTGAAATACAATCATCAGGAAAGATGGAATCCCTTTTTCAGGCTCAGTGGAAGGGTAGGAGTCTAACTTCAGCAAGCTCCAGTTAGTAAACACAAGTGGTCTCATTACACACATTAACCTATCTCCTACATTTTTAGTTAATTAGAGGGTAAGTGCTCTACAATATTGTGGTGATCTCTGCCATGCATCTATATGAATCAGTTATAATTTGTGACATTGTATGGGAGACAAGGATCATGACCATCTCCAAGGAAAAGAAATGCAAAAAAGCAAAATGACTGTCTGAGGAGGCCTTACAAATAGTTGTGAAAAGAAGAGAAGTGAAAAGCAAAGGAGAAATGGAAAGATATTCCCATTTGAATGCAGAGTTCCAAAGAATATCAATGAGATATAAGAAAGCCTTCCTCAGTGATCAATGCAAAGAAATAGAGGAAAACAACAGAATGGGAAAGACTAGAGACCTCTTCAAGAAAATTAGAGATACCAAGGGAACATTTCATGCAAGGATTCATGGTGATTTCAGCCATGAAATTAAAAGATGCTTACTCCTTGGAAGGAAAGTTATGACCAACCTAGACAGCATATTAAAAAACAGAGACATTATCAACAAAGGTCCATCTAGTCAAGGCTATGGTTTTTCCAATAGTCATGTATGGATGTGAGAGTTGGACTGTGAAGATAGCTGAGCACAGAAGAACTGATGCTTTGAACTGTTGTGCTGGAGAAGACTCTTGAGTNTGTTAAGGATTTAAGAGCTTTTTGAGGAAATGATCTATATAAATACACGGTTTTATAGTACATTATTTTCCTTTTTTACTGACATGTTAAGGTAGGGCTCATTCCGAGAGCAGCTTATGTGGCATTTACTCCATAAGCTGCTGATAATGTTCCTTAATGTCTGTAAGGTTCAACTTCTTGCAGATGATACCTGCTGCACTCACCACTTCCTCACATGATGTGTCAGTCATCCCTGAATCTTTACAAGGCCATAGTTCTTTTTAGGTTCTTGGGTGACATTTGAAGCACATCATCTTTGACAGCTGTTACTCACTTGATAAACAGTGTTGATGACAAAGTTTTTGTAATTTTTGTTTCACTGACTCCATTTACAACTTAAAGTAGAGTTAATTTATGTTTATACAAGAAACACAAATTTGCAAATGAATTGGCAAATTACAATAATTTTCTAATTAACTAAAGGAAAATTGAAAACAAAAATTATCCTTAATTACCAGCAAATTTCAGAAAAAAAAAACAACTGTGAATTCCTTAATTTATTTGACTAACATAATTATTTTCACATTTTTTTGTTCCTTTTCCATATGACTTTGAGTAACCTACAAAAAAAAACTATTATTCACACATTTATTTATTTTTCATTGTTATTGACTAAAATTATATGGAGTTTGTACCAATGTCCTATAGCAATAATAAAGAGCATTTCTATTTAACTACAACTTTGACACAAATATCTGTTTTATTCACAACAATATGTCCATGTTATATGCTATATTTGTATTTTGACATCTAGAGTGCAGACTCCTAAGTGGCGAGGTTATGATGAAGTCTAAAGAAGAATCGAGTGTGCTGAAACTGTGTGCTGGGGGAGAGAGAGGGGGATGTGAAGCTAAATCAGCATATATATAAGCAGGTAGGTAGATAGATAATTCATTTTGTGTGGAAGGCTTATGGTTTTCTCCTTACTACTCAATTTGCTTTAGCCTTTTCAAAGTATTGCTTATGCTATGGCTTGAACCATTACCTATACTATGGAATCATTTATAATTTGATGTGGCATCTTAATCAACTCTGGTTTAAAGATTGTTATCTCATGTACATGCCAGTGACCAAGATGGATTTTGCTTCATTCAGCTTCAGTAAAATTTAGACAGGTTTATTCCTGACTATAGGCCCCTGACCTTCTTTTTGTTTTATTTTAGAAAAACTTGAAATCTTATTCTGCTCATTTGAGATGTAAATGTTCTCCCAGCTTCTCATCAGTTTTACAAGCCAGTTTCTCACTAGATTTGTAAGCATCTAGGAGTCATCTCTTTGAAATACAATCATCAGGAAAGATGGAATCCCTTTTTCAGGCTCAGTGGAAGGGTAGGAGTCTAACTTCAGCAAGCTCCAGTTAGTAAACACAAGTGGTCTCATTACACACATTAACCTATCTCCTACATTTTTAGTTAATTAGAGGGTAAGTGCTCTACAATATTGTGGTGATCTCTGCCATGCATCTATATGAATCAGTTATAATTTGTGACATTGTATGGGAGACAAGGATCATGACCATCTCCAAGGAAAAGAAATGCAAAAAAGCAAAATGACTGTCTGAGGAGGCCTTACAAATAGTTGTGAAAAGAAGAGAAGTGAAAAGCAAAGGAGAAATGAAAAGATATTCCCATTTGAATGCAGAGTTCCAAAGAATATCAATGAGATATAAGAAAGCCTTCCTCAGTGATCAATGCAAAGAAATAGAGGAAAACAACAGAATGGGAAAGACTAGAGACCTCTTCAAGAAAATTAGAGATACCAAGGGAACATTTCATGCAAGGATTCATGGTGATTTCAGCCATGAAATTAAAAGATGCTTACTCCTTGGAAGGAAAGTTATGACCAACCTAGACAGCATATTAAAAAACAGAGACATTATCAACAAAGGTCCATCTAGTCAAGGCTATGGTTTTTCCAATAGTCATGTATGGATGTGAGAGTTGGACTGTGAAGATAGCTGAGCACAGAAGAACTGATGCTTTGAACTGTTGTGCTGGAGAAGACTCTTGAGTGCCCCATGGACCGCAAGGAGACCCAACCAATCTATCCTAAAGGAGATCAGTTCTGGATGTTCATTGGAAGGAATGATGCTGAAGCTGAAATTCCAATACTTTGACTAACTCATGCTAAGAGTTGACTCATTGGTTAAAGACCCTGATGATGGGAGGGATTAGGGACAGGAGGAGAAGAGGACGACGGAGGATGAGATGGCTGGATGGCATCACTGACTCGATGGACGTGGTTTTGGGTAGACTCTGGGAGTTGGTGTTGGACAGGGAAACCTGGTGTGCTGCTGATTCATGGGGTCGCAAAGAGTTGGACACAACTGGGCGCCTGGACTGATTCTTATTCTCTTATTCTCGTGACCTCCCCTTCCCTCATCCATCTACACCTCTAGCCCCTCTAGGTCATCACCTTGTGCAAGAATGGGCCCCCGGGGTTAGACAGCAGCTTTCTTTTAGTCACCTATTTTAAACATGATTCTATAAGATAACTATAGCCCTTAAAATTTTCCTGCTTTTTTTTCAGAGAAATTAAGCTCAGTATCTCTTTCCTACTGCAATAATCTTGATCACCATTGCAACAGTCTTAAATAAAGTCTTCCTTGTCAATAAATTTTTCTTTGACATCAGTTTAGAAAGGAATGATGTGAGTCCTTTTGTAACTGAATTTCTAGAATTATGAAATGATTTTTCAATTGGTATGTTATAGAGAATTATTAATAGGTTTTTAAAAGTGAAATAATAACGGTTACATTAAGAAATGATGAAGAAAACTCATCTTTCTAATCAGCACAAATTCTTATTACAAGCTCATTTCTTGTTTCTAGAGGAGAGGGGGCTGTCAGTCNTGGTGTGTTATAGAGAATTATTAATAGGTTTTTAAAAGTGAAATAATAACGGTTACATTAAGAAATGATGAAGAAAACTCATCTTTCTAATCAGCACAAATTCTTATTACAAGCTCATTTCTTGTTTCTAGAGGAGAGGGGGCTGTCAGTCAAGGTTACAGAAGGTTGGCCCTTGATTTTATACAGTATACATTTTTTAGGCTTTGTGATGGGTCATTTTACGTTGACATGGGACGGGTTAGAAAGGTCTTTACTAAAAGAGGTCCATCTAAAGGAGCAGAAGAACTGATATAGTATAGTTATTCTGGTGCCATCTTAAAAGTCAATTCTTATAACATTCTTGGAACTCAATCTTGCTCAAGATATCTCACTCAGGTAGCAGGTAGAGCCAAAAAAAAAAAAAAATTTGCTCTACTCAAAGAAATTGTTAGTTAAGAAGTAGACAACTAATTCCCCCCCCCCACTTTGTCATTGTCTTTTTTCTCTTTAGATTTTATTTTCTCAAAAGTTGAAAAGAATTTTTATTGACTTACAAATTTAAATGAAGGAAATGTTTTTCTCCATAATATTTTTTCAACATTCAGTTGAAATGTAATGAAATAGTCTTAAAAATATTAAAACCATGTTTATGTATTCTTTAAGACAATTTTTTTACTTATCTGTGTACATATATACAGATATTCTTTAGTGTTTGCATGGATGTTTTGACATCGACAATAAACACAGATATTTGTCTGCAGTACTAACATTAATAAATGTTCAATTTAGAACTAGATTCTATTCTATATGATATACATGTATTTTGACACCTGGAGTATAAACTCTTCCTAAGTTGAGATGATGTATTGAAAAAACTAAAAATTATTGTCATGTTCCATTCATGGGTTGGAAAAGAATTTCCAGACATGAGAGAGAATGAGAGAGAAATGAAGCTTATTATAGTGGGAGATACTGTTAGAACAGTGGGCTGGATCAAGGGAGAGCCAATATTGAACAGAGGTCCTTAGTTTATTTTTATACCCAGGGTACAAGGAGCAAGATAGGGGTCTTGTGGGTCATTTGCTGATTAGATGAAACACATATACTGAGTGGGGGAAGAGAAAGGCAAATACCTTCTCCCTATTGTGTTGGAGGGGTGACAGATTATACATAGGGAAGGGAAAAATAGATGATAAGGGTCTGGGTTTTTCAGTTCCGGCTTCCAAGTTCCTACTTGCCTTTTCTTTCTTTCTTTATTTTTCATCATTTTGTCCTTGGGAAATCACAATTATATTTCTTTAAATGTTATATAAATTTATGTGTGTATGCATAAACACACATATATGTATATTCAGGCATTATGTATAAATATATGTCTGGTAGACCGTGAGTAGATATCCCTCATCCAAGGTAAGGAGCAGCAGCTGTGCTTTGCTGGAGCAACAGTGAAGAGAGACTCCACATCCAAGGTAAGATAAACCCAAGTAAGAGAGTAGGTATTGCGAGAGGACATCAGAGGGAAGACATACTGAAACCATAAACATAGAAAACTAGTTATTCTGATCACATGGACCACAGCCTTGTCTAACTCAATGAAACTAAGCCATGAAGTATGGGGCCAGACAAGGCAAATGGGTCATGGTGGAGAGGTCTGACAGAATGTGGTTCACTGGAGAAGGGAATGGCAAACCACTTCAGTATTCTTGGCTTGAGAACCCCATGAACAGTATGAAAAGGGAAAGAAATAGGACACTGAAAGATGAACTCCACAGGTCGGTAGATGCCCAATATTTTACTGGAGATCAGTGGAAAAATAACTCCAGAAAGAATGGAGCCAAAGCAAAAACAATGCCCAGTTGTGGGTGTGACTGATGATAGAAGCCAAGTCCGATGCTTTAAAGAGTGATATTGCATAGGAACCTGGGATGTTAGGTCCATGAATCAAGGCAAATTGGAAGTGGTCAAACAGGATATGGCAAGAGTGAACGTTGACATTCTAGGAGTCAGCAAACTAAGATAGACTGGAATGAGTGAATTTAACACAGTTGACCATTATATTTAGTACTGTGGGCAGGAATCCCTTAGAAGAAATGGAGTAGCTATCATGGTCAACAAGAGTCTGAAATGCTATACTTGAATGGAGTCTCAAAAATGACAGAATTATCTCTGTTCATGTCCAAGGCTAACCATTCAGTTTCGTGGTAATCCAAGCCTATGCCCCAACCCGTAACGCTGAAGAAGCTGATGTTGAATGGTTCTGTGAAGACCTTTTAGAACTAATACCCCCAAAAGATGTCATTTTCATTATAGGGGACTGGAATGCAAAAGTAGGTAGTCAAGACACACCTGGAGTAACAGGCAAATTTGGCCTTGGAGTACAGAATGAAGCAGGGCAAAGGCTAATAGAGTTTTGCCAAGAGAACAAACTGGTCATAGCAAACACCCATTTCCAACAACACAAGAGAAGACTCTACACATGCACATCACCAGATGGTCAACACTGAAATCAGATTGATTATATTCTTTGCAGCCAAAGATGGAGAAGCTCTATATAGTCAGCAAAACAAGACCAGGAGCTGAATGTGGTCAGACCATGAACTCCTTATTGCCAAATTCAGACTTAAATTGAAGAAAGTAGAGAAAACCACTAGACCATTCAGGCATGACCTAAATCAAATCCCTTATGATTATACAGTGGAAGAGAGAAATAGATTTAAGTGACTAGATCTGATAGACAGAGTGCCTGATGAACTATGGACAGAGGTTCATGACATTGTACATGAAAAGGAAATGGCAACCCACTCCAGTGTTCTTGCCTGGAGAATCTAAGGGAGCCTGGTGGGCTGCCGTCTATGGGGTCACACAGAGTTGGACACGACTGAAGTGACTTAACAGCCATGGATAAGAAATGCAAAAGGGCAAAATGGCTGTCTGAGGCCTTACAAACAGCTGTGAAAAGAGAAGTGAAAAGTAAAGGAGAAAAGGAAAGATATAAGCATCTGAATGCAGAGTTCAAAAGAAAAGCAAGAAGAGATAAAACAGCCTTCTTCAGCGATCAATAGAGGAAAACAACAGAATGGGAAAGACTAGAGATCTCTTCAAGAAAACTAGAGATATCAAGGGGACATTTCATGCAAAGATGGGCTTGATAAGGGACAGAAATGATATGGACCTAACAGAAGCAGAAGATATTAAGAAGAGCTAGCAAGAATACACAGAAGAACTGTAGAAAAAAGATCTTCATGACCCAGATAATCATGATGCTGTGATCACTCACCTAGAGCCAGACATTCTGGAATGTGAAGTCAGTGGGCCTTAGAAAGCATCACTATGAACAAAGCTAGTGGACGTGACGGACTTCCAGTTGAGCTGTTTCAAATCCTGAAAGATGATGCTGTGAAAGTGCTGCACTCAATATGGCAGCACAGTGGCCATAGGACTGGAAAAGGTCAGTTTTCATTCCAATCCCAAAGAAAGACAATGCCAAAGAATGCTCAAACTACAGCACAATTGCACTCATCTCACACACTAGTAAAGTAATGCTCAAAATTCTCCAAGTCAGGCTTCAGCAATAGGTGAACCATGAACTTCCAGATGTTTAACCAGGTTTTAGAAAAGGCAGAGGAACCAGAAATCAAACTGCCAGCATCCGCTGGATTATCAAAAAAGCAAAAGTTCCAGAAAAATATGAAGTCGCTCAGTCATATCCAACTCTTTAATACCCTATGGACAACAGGCTCCTCCATCCATGGGATATTCTAGGCAAGATTACTGGAGTGGGTTAACATTTCCTTCTCCAAGGAACTTCCCGACCCAGGTATCGAACCCAGGTCTCCCACATTGTAGACAGACGCTTTACCATCTTAGCCACTAGGGAAGTCAGAAAAACGTTTATTTCTGCTTTATTGACTATGTCAAAGCCTTTGACTGTGTGGACCACAATAAACTGTGGAAAATTCTGAAAGAGCTGAGAATACCAGACCATCTAACCTGTCTCTTGAGAAACCTGTGTGCAGGTCAGGAAGCAACAATTAACTGAACATGGAACAGACTGGTTCCAAACTGGAAAAGGAATATGTCAATGCTGTATATTTTCACCCTGCTTATTTGACTTATATGCAGAGTACATCATAAGAAATGCTGGTCTGGAAGAAGCACAAGCTGGAATTAAGATTGCTGGGAGAAATATCAATAACCTCAAATATGTAGACGACATCACCCTTATGGAAGAAAGTGAAGAGGGACTAAAAAGCCTTTTGATGAAAGTGAAGGGAGTGAAAAAGTTGACTTAAATCTCAACATTCAGAAAACTAAGATCATGGCATCTGGTCCTATCACTTCATGGGATATAGATGGAAAAACAGTGGAAACAGTGGTAGACTTTATTTGGGGAGGCTCCCAAATCACTGCAGATGGTGAGTGCAGCCATGAAATGAAAAGACATTTACTCCTTGGAAGGAAAGTTATGATCAGACTAGATAGCATATTTAAAAGCAGAGAAATGACTTCACCAGCAAACATCCATCTAGTTAAGGCTATGGTTTTTCCAGTGGTCATGTATGGATGTGAGAGTTGGACTGTGAAGAAAGCTGAGCAACAAAAAATTTCTGCTTTTCAACTGTGGTGTTGGAGAAGACTCTTGACAGTCCCTTGGATTGCAAAGATATCCAACTAGTCCATCCTAAAGGAGATCAGTCCTGGGTGTTCACTGGGAAGACTAATGCTAAAGCTGAAACTCCAGTACTTTTGCCACCTCATGTGAAGAGTTAACTCATTGGAAAAGACCCTGATTCTGGGAAGGATTGGGGGCAGGAGGAGATGGGGACAACAGAGGATGAGATGGCTGGATGGCATCATGGACTCAATGGACTAGGATTTGGGTAAACTCTGGGAGTTGGTGATGGACAGAGGGCTTTGGGTGCTAAGATTTATTGGATCACAAAGAGTAGGTCATGACTGAGCAACTGAACTGAACTGAACTGATCCAAAGTTTGTAAAATAAGCTCATTTTGTACATACTCTTGAAGAGGAAAAGTTAAAGCTTACAGTAACTTCATACTTATTCTGCTTCTGTAATTCAGCCTGCTCCTTACAAAGTCAAGTAGTCTTGAGAAAATAGAGACTTAGATAATTCTAGCAACTAAAGCTTATCTCAGTCACACTTTCCCTGCTTTTGCAATATCAACCCCTTTAATTCTGCTTAACCATGCTTGTCTGTGTAAAGGTCAGGCATTCCCTTGCCCTGTCCTAACCATTGTTCCTGCGCTAGTGAAACCCTCAGTTTAAACCAGTTTATTAACAGCTAGCCTTGCCCACTATAGTCTGCTGTCATGCACTGTTTATAAAATCTTTGTGACCGCTTTGTTCGGGGCTCTAAGCTTGGAGTGTTAAATCCTCTGGGCCCACCTGTATAATAAACCTGAGTTCTCCAACTCTCCCAGTGCTGCTTGGTTTCTCGATTACAGGTTTCTGCAGCACTCTAATATCACAGTGACCTTGAAAAAATACTAGAATGCAGGTTGCAAGAAGTTTATTATATAGAAATTTATGTATTTAAATTTCTTTAAATTTAAGATAATATTTTTGGTATTATCTTTATTTACATTTTGATCAACTTCTCTGATATTCAGTATCAAGACATCCTGATGGGGCCTCTGATGGGCATTATAACTTCAAATGAACTTCTAGAATCAATAGAAATACTAAAGATTTTCTTTATTTGACTCTTGGTTTATCATTGATTTTTCAGCACATCCCTTTGAGTGCAGTCTAAAAAAAAAAAAAAAAGATTCTAAAACTGATTAATCAATATGCCATTACTCTTCATGAATGTAGTTGGTTATCCACTTACTTTATTGGATATTCCTGACTGGTTACATTTTGTTAAAGCCGAAAATCTGCCTCATCTTGAGTTTGAGCAAACATTAAACTTACCAGGGAACTTTATCTACATGACTCCAGCTCTCTTAGAGATTCTAATGCTACAGTTTAAGTTTAATTAACATGAAAATACTTGGCCTTAGAAAAGCTTACCCTTACTCCTTGAGTAAATATGATTCAAAGGACCATCAATTGAACTGGCAACTCAATTTAATGGGGATTAAATTTCTCTGACTCTGTAATGAGAGGTTTATATTTCACTACTATATAAATATTTAGTTTTACTTAGATAAGAGTATAGTCACTTGATGGTCAATGCCTGAAGTAATGAAGGGCACCTCAAAACAAGAATAGTTGTAGGAATCATTTTGTAAAAGATAGTATTAGCCTGGTTTTCCACACATAGGTAAAGGAATTGTAATGCATTGTACACCCAATTATAATACTTCACCTTAACTTCACTTGATAGAGTTTTATTAACTTAAAAACTTATACAATAACAAAAATAAATAGGTGCATTTTCTGAACTGACAATGTGGAATGAATTATAAATATACATTGATACGCATTCTGTTTACATTCAGCAAGTAGAACCAATATTCAGAGACTAATTCTGTTAGTACAGTTTCTAGAAAAGGAAACAGACTTAGAATGGTTAAATACCTTGACAAAGTTCACAGAGCAAATACAGAATTTGGAAGCACGTAGAGCTGACACTATGGGCTATTTTTTTGTTTTTTATCACTATGCCATATACTTAGCATACTTTAGACAGAAAATTTTCAGAGAATTCCTTCAGCATTGATTCTCCTCGAGATCTTTTCTTAAGGGAGTTTGCCCTCCTGTTCCTATGTTAATAATCCAAGACAGATAAGTCATTTCCTTTTACCACACAAGCTTTAATCCTTTAAAATTCTTAATTCCTTTAATGATTGATCACATTTTCTGCTTTGTTCATCCACTATGACACTTCTTTTTTGTGACTTGCCCAAGAGCTCCATGTTCTAATATTTCTTTGTTCTCAAAACTTACTCTGGCTTTGCATTTTAGCTCTCAATATTTGCTTCCCATTTGTTGCTACTGTGATCCCTTTGGCATGACATTTGAATTGACCATTTGGTACTTAGTCTTCTGGACTGTACATTTCTTGACCTACAAATCTTCACTGAAAGGAAGAAATCCAACAACTTTTCTTTCTGACAGCATTAAAGAAAATTTACCTTTTTGGCAAGCCCCATTCAACAGCCCCAGGGTGAGACATGAATCAAGCTATGCATGCAATTAGTCAATTTAGGGTCCCTGAGGCACAGACTCTCCATTAAGTAAAAGCTTGTTGTTTCAATTCTTTCCTTTATAGACTTGTTTTTCCAAACACCTGTGAACATGCTGGAGTTGTGGCTTTTGCCCAGGTTTTACAATATGTCTGTCAACATTTCCTGTGGTTCTCCAGAAATGACATCTGTGGCTTTGGTGGGAGAGGACTTAAAAACCTCACTGGTTTTTGAAAGAAAATAATCAATCCAAATTTGAATGACTTCTCCCTACCTGTAAATTTAAAACTGAGGATACTCTAGTTTCTTCCTATTGTTAGGTAGTTAGAACAAGAAAAAGGAGTCCAGAACACTGGTGGCTAAAAGACAAAGAAGGAAAAAGCCCTCAAAAATAGAACAAAGGAAGGTCCAAGGAACAGAGTGAGACCCCCAGGTGAAACAAACAGCCATCCTGGCCAGCCCAATTAATACAGGGCAGGCTAAGGGGGAGGAGAAAAAGCATATCAAAAGAGGAGTAAAAATTGAGCCCTTCTCTTCTTTTGGGTTGGCTGGCCCTCACATTTCAAGGATGTATTTTCCTTTGCTTGCCAAATAAAACTGAGTTGTAACTAAGCTGAAACACTGGTCCACAATTTAACCTGAGTTGTAACCGAGCTATAGCACTGGTCCGCCTCCTCAAATTTTTGCTGTGGAGAGACAGAGCCGAGGAAATTACAAATTCCTCTGACATATCTCGTGCCATTTCTTGGATTTAACCTGGCTGAAACAACCTTGGCACATATGCTGAGAAGTGAAGTCCAAGCACAGCAGAAGTCCAACTCAGCAAAACTCATAAGGTAGAAACTGAATTCGAAGGAAATCCAGCACAGTGGAAATGACAAGAAGCCCAGCATGCTGGAAACTGGGACAGCAAAAGCAAACTCGGAGTAAAACTTATGTGGCTCAGGCTCAATTTCCAGGAGACCTCTGGTTAAGGTAGGAGGTCTTCGCTCCTATAGCTGGAAGGACATAAGGCTAACAAAATCTTAATTACTTTGCAATCTCTTGTTTCTTGTTTCATTGAATCCCCTGTGAACAGGTGAGCAGTGATGGGTGCAATTGGGGATCTCCGGCAGGGGTTATACCCTACGTCCTGAAGGCTCCACTATCTGCTGCACTTTAGTAGTTGTTGCCCAAGCAGGTGAAGGTTCTTCTGTCCTTAATTTTTGTGCCAAGTATCAGGCCAATGAAAACTGTGAGCACCAGTCAGGCATTTAGCAGATTTTCTAGCAGGTTATGAAGGGAATTCCTTAGCACGTTTTTCCCACTGCTTTTTTCTCCTATCCTTCAGCACCTCTCTCCATCTATGCCACTGCTTACAAAGTATTCAGCAGGTCATCACCTTCACATTTCTGAAAGCTGTGTTTGAATCTGTTTACCTAAGATTGGGACTTAGGTGGCAGAGACTCTGTGCTATGCTTAGTTACTCAGTCATGTCTGACTGGGACTTGAGCCTGGCCTAAACTTTTGGTTTTGGACCTAGGTTTCAAAACTAGGTTTTGACCTGGTTTCAGGACCTAATGAAGCTCAGGTTCTTGATGTTTCATTACCAAAAAAAAAAAAAAAAAAAAAAAATCATTGAGAGACCCAGTGACAGGTAAGAGGTAGATTTGTTCAGATTCAGAGAGACACACACTCCACAGGGTGTGGGCCATGAAATGTGGTGTGGTTAGTTTTTTTATGGGCTGGGTGATTTCATATGATAATGGGTGCGAGGATCATTCCAACAACTAGGGAATCATTCACTTGTTGGTCTTTGATAGTACCTTGGAACTGTCAAGGAACCTCTGGGTGTATCATTTAGTTTGAAGATTGAGGATCAAGGTTTAGTTGAATTTTATTTGTCATCTTGGACCCATTTGATTTTAACCAGTTTACGTTATGCCCTTGGGCTATGTCATTCTTTCAAAAGTTGTGCCCTGTCCCCTACCTGTTTTGTTCTCTTTCCTGAACCCCATCTGGGCCCATAATGTTGCCATTCTATAATTTTCTGGAGGGATAACCAGAAAATAGCTTGCCCTTGGGAGGGAAATGCTGTATACTATCCACTCCCTCAAGATCTTCAGGCCTTCATCTTCCATGTTTCCTACAACATGTGCAACAGCAGCATCTCTCAGTGAACCCACTAGGGTGGGGAGACAGGCACACAATGCCTGGCTACAAGTCCATCTGTTGGTGGCATCCCTTCGAGGGCAACTGGGCTTCAAGGGACAATGTTTGCCACTTTGGGCATTAGCTCCACAGGCCATTTGGGCCAAAACCCTTACTGCCCTTCTCCTAAAATTAAAAACATACCCTCTATCATACCTCCACTCCACTTTTATGGAATATCTGGACTGTTTCCTCTTATCAATTTGTTCTTAAGCCACTTACTAACTCCTACAACCAGGACTCCCCCTCTGTAGGCAGCATTGCTTCACACTGCTTATATTAAAACACTGTTAATGCCCCTAACAGGACCAGATAACCCACTCCTTTGTCATTACTTCTGTTATTACCTAAAGTGGGTCTCTTACAATGAAATGTTTACCATGGGAGATACCCTAAGCTGCTCTTATGGAGGACTAGGGGAGGAAATCAGTGACTTACCTTTCCTCAGAGCAATAAAAGGATAAACCTTATGGCTGTTTCACAAGGCTCCCAGTCTCAGGGCACAGGCTCAGATTGCTTTACATCATGGTATCTATTCCCATCCACTGTTGACAAAGCAGCAGTGATTTAAAATTGCAACCCCTTAATCCTACCCAGCACTGGTCACACTGGAGACCTTGGAAACTCCCAGGAGGTCGACCTGCCTTCACCTGCCTAAGGATTTGGTCCTTGGGAAGTTGTCACACCTAAACCTGCTTGGAGATATGCAAGTCCAGGGGTCCCAGGAGGTCAGCGTGCCTTGACCTGCCCAGGGACACAATTATCAGGAGGCTGATATGCCTTGACTTGACTGGGAATTCGATCTCTAGGAGGATGTTATGTCTCAGCCTTCCTGGGGATCTGCACCCTGACCCAGGAACGCCTGGCTCTCAGGTTACAACAGTACTGGGTTGGATAAGCTTCACAAAGCCTCATCCCTAAGGAAGTCCAACCATGCAAATAGAAGGAAGTCTATTAGCTGTGAGACTGTGCCTAGTCTTAGCAAAAACCTGAGTCCAATGAGAACCTCATTGCCTTTTTGGAAAATCTAAAAGAGACCCTCAAAAAGTTTACCAATCTGGACTTAGACTCTTAAGAGGGACTGGTGATTTTAAAGAACAAATTTCTATTCCAATGTGAATTAGACANTCCAATGAGAACCTCATTGCCTTTTTGGAAAATCTAAAAGAGACCCTCAAAAAGTTTACCAATCTGGACTTAGACTCTTAAGAGGGACTGGTGATTTTAAAGAACAAATTTCTATTCCAATGTGAATTAGACATAAGGATAAAGTTATAATACCTACAGCAGCAGGACACTGCTGCCTCTTTAAATGAGATGGTCCAGATAATCACCAATACCCTTTATGATAGAGAACAGGAGAGGGAGGCCAAGGCCCAGGAAAGGGAGAAAAAGAAAGAAACAATGTATCCCCAGACGTTGGCCACCCTCCAGGGAAACCCTATGGCAAAGCTTGAGTCCTTTAAAAGACAAGGCATGGGTAAATGCCTAATCTGTATACAGGTAGGACATTGGGCCAAAGAATGTCCAAACCATGGCAAGTCTCCTAAAATGGCTTGCTACAAATGCCATTAATTGGGGCATTGGGTGTCACTCTGCCCTCAGGACGCAAGACCCTCAAGGTCAAGTACCAAGACTTCCTTCATGATGGTTCAACAGGACTGAAGTGGCCGGCTCCAGCCAACCTGCCTGTCACAGACAACCATCATGCAGGTGAAACTGGACGTGGCACGTAGGCAGAATTTCTTGGTTGACACAGGGGCTACTACTTTGTCCTGATCTCCTACTCCAGAGCCTTTTCCTTCCAAGCCTATACCATTTTGGCTGCTACAGGGAAAAAAAAATTACAAAAAGATTCACCTGAGAACTTTGTTTCTGGATGGACAAATATTTTCCCACCTGTTTCTGGTGGTCCCTGAATGTCCTACTCCCTTACTGAGGAGAGATATTTTCCTGTCTTCAAAATCTTGCAGCTATTGCAGTCCTGATGGAAGATGCTTTAAATCTCACTCTTGGAGGCAAACTATTTTTATCAGCCACCAAGTGAAGCAACTCCTGAATGGGAGAGGCCATTTATGGATGTCTGATCAAAGGATCCTCAGATATCAAGAAGTGCTGATGGAAAATACAGGCCTCACTATATCCCCTTGTGAGGTTTGCACCCTAGCCACCCACCTGCCTACCCCTGAGGGCTCTCTCTTCTTTCACTCTTGCCTCTAATACTGAGGGTTTTCAAGAGGATCATATGGGGTGGTTCAAAAGGAGGGACTCCCACATGCCATTACTCATTTAGGGAAGAAGGCCCTTCAAAAATTACTACAAAGTTCCTTCAGAGGAACAGGCCCCCAAATGACTATAAGGCAAGTGGCCTCCTCTTGTCCCACTTACACCAAGGAGCTCAAAGACTCCAGCTGACCCAGTCTGTTCAATGACATGGGACCTACCCAGGAGAGGACTGGCAGATGGACTTCACCCAGATGCCGGTTTTTCAAGGTTATAAATACCTATTAGTCACAATAGATACATTCACAGGATGGACTGAAGGCTTTACCACCCAGACTGAGAAGGATGAGGAGGTGGCTAAAAAAAACGAAAGAAAGAAATTTGCTCCATGAAATCATTCTGAGATTTGGTCTTCCCAGGTCATTAAAAACTGACAGTAGGACATCATTTACATCTAAGGTCACTCAAGGGGTCTCTAAAACATTGGGTATTACTTATTATCTCCATTGTGCCTGGAGGCCTCAGTCTTCAGGAAAAATGAAAAGAACCAACCAATTCTTAAAATCGGTAATAAAAAATATAACTCAGGAGACCTCCCTGGGATTGAAGGAGGCTTTACCAATAGCTCTCCTCTGTACCCATACTGCCCCTAAGGAACAGTTTGGCCTCAGTCCTTATGAAAGGCTATATGGGAGACCTTTTGTTTATGTCAATGACCTCTTCCTAGATCCAGAAGTTCAGACCCTCCAGTCTTATACCATGGCCATTGGGCAATTCCAATAGCATATATGCTTGTGGGGTGTCAACCAGGACCCAAAATATTTTAAAGAGCCATCACTATATGTTACAGGGACTCAAGACCTAATTAAATTCTGGAAAGATGGGTCCCCAAAGGCTCAACTCCTGCTCACATGGAAGGGCCCCTACCCTGTAATACATTCTACCCCAACAACAGTCAAAGTACCATGGCACAACTCCCAGATTCACTACTCATGAGTCAAGCCATGGAAGAAAACAGAAGAGGACACACAATATACCTGTGAGCCCCTGGGAGATCTCAGATACCTATTGAGAACTACAAATGAGTGCCATTGTATTAAAAAAAAAAAAAGCCAAAATTAAATTTCTGGGGAATAGATTTCTCAGGACAGCCCTCAAAAGTTAACCCAGCTTGGCAGAGGTTGTACTCCAAAATAGACAGGAGATAGATNCAATCCCACTGACTATAGCCCACCAGGCTCCTCTGTTTGTGTAAGTTTCCAAGAAAGAATGTTGAACTGGGTTTCCATTTCCTCCTCCAGAGTATCTTCCTGATGGAGGGATTGAACTGCCATCTTCTGTATCTCCTGCAATGCAGCTGGATTCTTTCTTGACCTACTAGGGAAGCCTACAGTTAAAAAATTAATTCTAATAATAGTTACTATTGAAAAAAANAAAACCCTGAAATTGTCTTTTTTTTTTTTTTTCTTTCTTTCATTTCTCCCATGTACTCAAGAGCAGTGGATTAAGCCAGAGTATTTATATTCCTTATTTCCTCTTAACAACCTTTGAAGTAGACATGAGGCATGCCAAATCTTGTCTTTAACAGGCACTTTATGGCAGGTGACCACCACTGGTTAATTCCATAACTGTTTGTTTTCTTGTGCTATAGACTACCCGTATTTCATTTTCCAGTGATTCCAAGATTGGTTTCACTACCCACACATTCACTCAAGTCAGATAATCAATGTCTGTGCCAATTTCTGATACAAAGCTGCTGCAGTAAATAAAGCTTGTCTAAGGTATTTTAAAGTAAAACAAATTTATTACACAGAAAATAAAGTGCAAGNGGGCTGGAAGAAGTGCAAGCTGGAATCAAGATCGCTGGGAGAAATATCAATAACTTCAGATATGCAGATGACACCACCCTTATGGCAGAAAGTGAAGAGAACTAAAAAGCCTCTTGATGAAAGTGGAAGAGGAGAGTGAAAAAGTTGGCCTAAAGCTCAACATTCAGAAAAGATTATGGCATCTGGTCCCACCACTTCATGGGAAGTAGATGGGGAAACAGTGGAAACAGTGTCAGACTTTATTTTCCTGGGCTCCNGAGTCTACTTTTAAATTGCTTGAATATAAAAACAACCATTTTAATATAGCTGCAATGCAGAGACTGAGACTCACTTCCTCTACCACTGTATTAATCACCAATTGTTTGATAAACCATATGAAAATGGATTGCTTGATAATCTATATGAAAATAATATTTGATTGAAATAATAACTGCAATTGCTATACTCGTGAAGGTGGTGGCTAAATCCTGCAAGACATTATCACAACTGCTTCTTGATTATCACTTTTCTAAGATTTTGATTGCCAGCAGCAGTGAGAAAATATTATTCATCTCTCTACCTTCCAAATAGCNCCAAAATCACTGCAGATGGTAATTGCAGCCATGTAATTAGAAGACGCTTACTCCTTGGAAGAAAAGTTATGGCCAACCTATATAGCATATTCAAAAGCAGAGACATTACTTTGCCAACAAAGGTCGGTCTAGTCAAGGCTGTGGTTTTTCCAGTGGTCATGTATGGATGTGAGAGTTGCACTGTGAAGAAAGCTGAGCACAGAAGAATTGATGCTTTTGAAATGTGATGTTGGAGAAGACTCTTGAGACTCCCTTGGACTGCGAGGAGATCCAGCCAGTCNCAAATGGATACATACAAATTGAAAAACTGAACTACAATCCAGAATCCAGCTTCTGAAAGTTTTTAAAACAGTACAGACCATACAATAAAGAAGGGTTACTTACTTACACATTAGAAGTGTGGAATGCATGTTAAATGAGTTAGCCCACACTATCCTCTTCCAGAAAGATATAGCTTTTAGGACATTTTACATTCAGTACTTGAAGTTTCAGCCTTAGCTTTTAAGCAATCTGGGATGGGACAGGAAATTTTTCAGCAGAAAGAATATATTCATATCAGATTTGATTTAGGGAAGGCATTTTTATTGGAAAGTTTGATCTTGGTTGGTAATATTTGTGGATTGTTTGGTTGGAGACATNGAAGCTTGGCATGCTGTGATTCATGGGATTGCAAAGAATGAGACACGACTGAGTGACTGAACTGAACTGAACTGAACTGAATATTTATTGATGTACTGATATCCTTTGTATGCTTGTGAGGGAAAAACAAAATTCAAAAGATAACAAAATGTCCTATATGATTGTCAGATTTTACTTGTAAACCATGAACCTGTTCAGTCATGCTTTAATTCTATACCTTATTGTCTTGAAACTGTCCATGGAGTAAAGATATTCAATGTATTGTACATAAATACATTTCACACTCATCCTTGCTTCTCTTGGGCTTCCCTGATAACTCAGTTGGTAAATAACTCACTTGTAATGCAGGAGATCTTTGTTCAATTCCTGGGTCAGGAAGATCTGCTGGAGAAGGGATAGGCTACTCACTCCAGTATTCTTGGGTTACCTTTGTGTCTCAGCTGGTAAATAATCCACCCACAATGTGGGAGACCTGAGNCTATTATCCTTTAAAAGGTACTATGAAGAGAATTAAAATATAGACTATGCTGTTGCTGCTAAGTCACTTCAGTCATGTCCAACTCTGTGTGACCCCATAGACAGCAGCCCACAAGGCTCCCCCATCCCTGGGATTCTCCAGGCAAAAACACGGGAGTGGGTTGCCATTTCCTTCTCCAATGCATGAAAGCGAAAAGTGAAAGGGAAGTCATTCAGTTATGTCTGANAAGTTGAACTTCAACAAAATTAAAAACTATTATCCTTTAAAAGGTACTATGAAAAGAATTAAAATATAGACTATGCTGTTGCTGCTAAGTCACTTCAGTCGTGTCCAACTCTGTGTGACCCCATAGAGAGCAGCCCACAAGGCTCCCCCGTCCCTGGGATTCCCCAGGCAAAAACACGGGAGTGGGTTGCCATTTCCTTCTCCAATGCATGAAAGCGAAAAGTGAAAGGAAAGTCATTCAGTCGTGTCTGACTCTTCGTGACCCCATGGGCTTCAGCCTACCAGGCTCCTCTGTCCATGGGATTTTCCAGGCAAGAGTACTGGAGTGGGGAATATAGACTATAGACTCAGATAAATTATCTACAAATCCCATATTTGATAAAGGATTTTACCCAAACTAAGGAAATATCAAAGCTCAAGAATAATAAAAGAAAAAACTAATTTGAAAAACGTCAAATATTAATGACATCTCATCATAAAAATATGTCAATGGCAAATAAACACTTAAAAATAGAAAAGGAGGCCATATTTCTCACATCATTTTATTAGTCACTAGGAAAAGTATAAAATAATCTTAAATCTGATACTGCACTCAAATTAGAATGTTTACAATTAGTAAAACTGGTCATACTAAATTGATGAAGATGTTTTGTGACTAGAACTCTCAAGTACTGCAGGTGGAATGCAAGATAATGCAATCACTTCAGAGAATATTTTGGAAATTAGTTAAAAAGTTAGACATATTTGTAGCATATGACCCAGTAATTTTCCTCATGGCATTTATTCAAGAGAAATAAATGCATATTACATACACATTAATGTTTATAGCAGTTT
The DNA here is from genome assembly GCA_006410735.1 of Raphicerus campestris. NCBI lineage: Eukaryota > Metazoa > Chordata > Mammalia > Artiodactyla > Bovidae > Raphicerus > Raphicerus campestris. The sequence continues at coordinate 144,957 of SJYW01035103.1, forward strand.
ATTAATAGTTAAAAGCTGGCAAGCATCCAAAATGCCTGTTAACAATGAATGGATAAACAGGTTTTGTTACATACTTATGATATAATATTAATCAGCAAGGAAATAAAAGAACTAAAACAATAATATAGATGAACCTCCAAATAACTATATTGTATGAAAGAGGTCAGACCAAACATACACACATAATACACAAAAATATATATTCTTTGATTCTATTCTTATAAATCTCTACAGAATATATACAATCTATAGGATCGAAAAGGGACTCAGTGGTTTCCTGGAACTATAGTAAAGTGGAAGCATGATAGGCAGAAGTGAGGGATAACAAATGGTTACAAAACTCTTAGGAGTGAGGGATATACTCAGTATTTTGATTGTCGTGATGATTTCACCAGGTGTATACCTACATCAAAGGTTGTGTAATTGTCTACACTAATCTTGTGCAGTTTATTGTATATCAGTTATACCTCAATAAAGCTGTTCTAAAAAATAACTAGCTTTCAGTTTTATTGAATTTCTCCATTGCTTTCTTGCCTCAATTCATTGAGTACTGTTCTTATTTTCATTATTCAGTTCTTTCCCATTGCTTTGGGTGTACTTAGCTCTTATTTTTCTGAGATCTAAAAGTAGAAAATTAGGTCATTGATCTAAGACTAATGTTGTAAATTCCTCTCTAAACATTGTTTCAACTCTATTCCACAAATTGTTTTATAGTGGTTCAGTCAAAAATCTGCCTGCAATTCAGAAGACCCAGGTTCAGTCCCTGAGTCAGGAAGATCCCCTGGAGAAGGAAGTGGCAACCCACTCCAGTATTCTTTTCTGGATAATACTATGGACGGAGGAGACTGTTGAGCTACAATCCATGGTATCACAAAGAGTCCAACAGGACTCAACCGCTTTCACTTTCAGATTTAATTTGATTTCAATTTCAAAACTATTTTCTCCTTTATTGTGTGACATTTCCTTTGATTTTTACAACTGTATTATTTAATTTCATAACATTTAGAGATAACTCTACTATTGAGTTCTATTCCCTACAATCTCTGTCCCTGTCATGCCTACCAACACTTTTGTTGTTGTTCTTTTGCTAAATTGTATCCGATTCTTTGACCCTATAGACTGTGACATGCCAGGCTCCTCTGTCCTCTACTATTTCCTTGAATTTGCTCAATTTCATGCCCCACACTTTAGTTATTCACCAAAATAGCATTTTTTTTTTTTTTTGCTCCATTACACAATTCCCAGTGTCTTTTCCTCCTGTGCACTGCCACTGGTAAGCCTGTGTTCACACTGTATCTCTAACTGGAGTTATCCATTTTTCCTTAAATTTCAGGCTATTTAGTTGCCTGAAATTTCAGTACTTTTATAGGTACAATACAAATTATGATTTTGTATTTCAGCTGGGTTTATTTTTGTTTGTTTTTTGGTTGGTTTGCCTTCACACTAGGAACAGTACTCTTGGCAGCTTTCTATATCCTAGGCAAAATCGAGTAGATTACAGATTTCAAAGACCAAAAAATGTTGGGATAGAAAATTGAACAAAAGACAATATACTGCACACAATTTTAATTGTCCAGTTAAAAATAAACTTTGTCTGTCACAACAAAAGAGTGAAAGAGCTATCCCCCTCTCTGTCAATATTAAGAGAAGCTGTGAGTGAAAGAAAGCCTAAAACAAAATATGCCTCACAGGAAGAAAAATAAAAAGTTTACTTCTATCCCCAGATTCAAAATATTCCATAGCTGATGTGGGTCCAGTATTAGCAACCCAAGATGTCATATCTTGCATACACTCCATAGGCAGCATGTAAGTCCATAAGGATTTTTCCATCTCCAACTCTCTACAAGCTATACACAGGAAGGAGAAAAAGTGAGGGAAAATATACCCCCATTCTTTGATGTCCCTTAATCATAGCTGCTCAGATTAACTCACAGTAGTCATTTGTCCATTCCTAGTTATAAGCGGGACTGGGAAGTAGAACTTTTATTTAAAAAGTTAGTGTGCTCAGCTAAAAAAAATAAATAAATAAAATAAATAAATAAATAAATAAATAAATAAATATATGGATGTTGTAATCTAGGAAGAAAGGGATAGTGGAAGCTTGAAGACAATATTTTATTATGTCATTACCAACTATTCAACATTTTAAAAGGGCAGATATCAGATATTTCTTTTTTTGATAATTCCTGATTTTTGCTTATTTATGGGGATGTTTTAGCAATTGTGTCTGGAGTATGTGTTTATATATATATGTATCAGCACATTTTGCTATGACTATAGCTAATAATACTGACAAATGTTTTCTAAATAGGTGATTCATTCATTTCACAGTGCTTTGTCATACTGATATTACTCATGAGTTTACTGAAGCTCTCATTGTTTCCTTAAGTATATGAATATGAAGCAATTAAAATTTTTAATAGAGGCTAGCATTTTTCTAAGAGTGGTTGGTAATATATTTTTGTCATTGTTAGTAGAAAACTCTTACTATTATATATATGCACTATTCTGCAACATTTTCTTTTAATAACTCAATTTTTTGTTCACTTTTTTACCATTAGAGAAGACATAAATAAAAAGTAGAAGGGGATGATTAAAAATTGACCTATGGCATGAATGCGTCTAAGCAAATGTAAAATGCAACATCAGTAAAAGTAAAATTAGTTATTAGTTTTGGCAACTAAGGTTATTCTTTTTGGGTATATAAAGGAACCAGAGATCTATTTAGTTTTATTGCTAATCAAGAACATGTTATATTCAGACATTTCATGTATTACAAAAATATCTATAAAACAAGTGTTTTATTGTAATGTAAGTAGGCCTATCAGCTTGTGCTGTTACAATGAGTTAAAAACTATTTGATTTACAAAACTAGACAACTATAATAATAGGACTTCACAAAATTATTTATAGTGAGTAGTTTTTTATTTAAATTCTGGCTGATTTTCAAAAATGCATATATATAGAAAATGTAAATGTGATCGTCAAGATAAGATTGTGTCTCATGACTGAACCCTGAAAGTATTTGACAAATATGACACATGGTTAGAAGTATAAATGACAAGCAAAAATAGAGTATGAGCATCTATTTAAACATGCAAGAATGTTGCAACAAAATGAATAAACTTATACATCACACTAAGACAGACACTTTTGGATTGCAAACCTATTTAGAGAATATTTTCAGTTTAGTCATTTTTTATTTCCCTTTATTGTTAAGTCAAAAGCACTACAGTTGAATTTTGAAACCAAATGAAATGAATTGGAAAGCACAAAAGAAATTAAATGAACCAAAACAAAGCATTTATGCCACAATTATAAAGAAAACTTTTGAAAAAAAAGTATGATATAGAATAATAGACAATTAGATGTTGTATTACATTTCTCACCTATTTTAAAGATAGCAGATTTACAGAGTTTTGTATCGCTAGTATAACTGACTTCTGATATATCAGGCTGGTGTTAAGAATTGTACGTTTACCTCGTTTACTTTTCAACAAAGCTCATTTCATCAAATTTCAGACAATTAATTATGTTTTTTCTTTCTTTCACAGTTTATCTTCTCAGGTCAGATATTTATGTTATATTTAATGGAATGACCTTGTGTAATTGTTGAGGTTTTTTCTTTGCTAATGGGTACACATGATGCTGTAATGATACTTAAACTATATAGCATCTTAGGAGTCTCAATATATGGCAAAGATGCCAGTTTTCTTTATAAAAAAAAAATATGATGAGGGAGGCTGATAAGACTGATTAAAGTGAAATAACTACAACCAGGATTCCAACTCGGACTCAGATAGCTGTAGATACANTAATTGTTGAGGTTTTTTCTTTGCTAATGGGTACACATAATGCTGTAATGATACTTAAACTATATAGCATCTTAGGAGTCTCAATATATGGCAAAGATGCCAGTTTTCTTTATGAAAAAAAAATATGATGAGGGAGGCTGATAAAACTGATTAAAGTGAAATAACTACAACCAGGATTCCAACTCGGACTCAGATAGCTGTAGATACAGACATCACAAATACTCTATAATGTTTTTTTCATATCATTTATGCATAATATTCACAACTTTAAGATTTATTTAGTTATAGTAAAGATTATTTTGCCATTATTTCAGCCACAGTTAAGTCCTAGGCCCCATGCTCTACAAGCTGAGCTAGTGTGTGTGCCCAGTTGCTCAGTTCAGTTCAGTTCAGTTGCTCAGTCATGTCCAGTTGTTTCTGACACCATGAGTTGCAGCACACCAGGCTTCCCGGTTCAACACCAACTCCCAGAGTCTATACAAACCCATGTCCATCAAGTTGGTGATGCCATCCAGCAATCTCAACCTCTGTCGTCCCCTTCTCCTCCTGCCCCCAATCCCTCCCAGCATTAGGGTCTTTTCCAATGAGTCACCTCTTCGCATGAGTTGGCCAAGTATTGGATCAGCTTCAACATCAGTCCTTCCAATGAACACCATGGGTGATCTCCTTTAGGATGGACTAGTTGGATCTCCTTGCAATCCAAGGGACTCTCAAGAGTCTTCTCCAACATCACAGTTCAAAAGCATCAATTCTTCAGTGCTCAGTTTTCTTCACTGTCCAACTCTCACATCCACACATGACCACTGGAAAAACCATAGCCTTGACTAGACCGACCTTTGTTGACAAAGTAGTTTCTGCTTTTAAATAAGCTGTCTAGATTGGTCATAACTTTCCCTCCAAGGAGTAAGCATCTTTTAATTTCATGGCTGCAATCACCATCAGCAGTGATTTGGGAACCCCCGCAAAATGAAGTTAGCCACTGTTTCCACTATTTCCCCATCTATTTCCCATGAAGTGA
>SJYW01035103.1:155459-172705 GCA_006410735.1 Raphicerus campestris
AAGTGGAAGAGGAGAGTGAAAAAGTTGGCCTAAAGCTCAACATTCAGAAAAGATTATGGCATCTGGTCCCACCACTTCATGGGAAGTAGATGGGGAAACAGTGGAAACAGTGTCAGACTTTATTTTCCTGGGCTCCAAAATCACTGCAGATGGTAATTGCAGCCATGTAATTAGAAGACGCTTACTCCTTGGAAGAAAAGTTATGGCCAACCTATATAGCATATTCAAAAGCAGAGACATTACTTTGCCAACAAAGGTCGGTCTAGTCAAGGCTGTGGTTTTTCCAGTGGTCATGTATGGATGTGAGAGTTGCACTGTGAAGAAAGCTGAGCACAGAAGAATTGATGCTTTTGAAATGTGATGTTGGAGAAGACTCTTGAGACTCCCTTGGACTGCGAGGAGATCCAGCCAGTCCATTCTGAAGGAGATCCGCCCTGGGATTCCTTTAGTAGGAATGATGCTAAAGCTGAAACTCCAGTACTTTGGCCACTTCATGCAAAGAGTTGACTTATTGGGAAAGATTCTGATGCTTGGAAGGACTGGGGCAGGAGGAAAAGGGGATGGCAGAGGATGAGATGGCTGGATGGCATCACTGACGCGATGGATGTGAGTCTGAGTGAACTCCGTTTGTTGGTAATGGACAGGGAAGCTTGGCATGCTGTGATTCATGGGATTGCAAAGAATGAGACACGACTGAGTGACTGAACTGAACTGAACTGAACTGAATATTTATTGATGTACTGATATCCTTTGTATGCTTGTGAGGGAAAAACAAAATTCAAAAGATAACAAAATGTCCTATATGATTGTCAGATTTTACTTGTAAACCATGAACCTGTTCAGTCATGCTTTAATTCTATACCTTATTGTCTTGAAACTGTCCATGGAGTAAAGATATTCAATGTATTGTACATAAATACATTTCACACTCATCCTTGCTTCTCTTGGGCTTCCCTGATAACTCAGTTGGTAAATAACTCACTTGTAATGCAGGAGATCTTTGTTCAATTCCTGGGTCAGGAAGATCTGCTGGAGAAGGGATAGGCTACTCACTCCAGTATTCTTGGGTTACCTTTGTGTCTCAGCTGGTAAATAATCCACCCACAATGTGGGAGACCTGAGTTCGATCCCTGGGTTGGGAAGATAACCTGGAGAAGGGAAAGGCTACCCATTCCAGTATTCTGGACTGAAAAATTCCATAGAATATACAGTCCATGGGATCCCAAAGAGTTCAACACGACTGACCGACTTTCACTTTCATTTTTGCTTCTCTTTAGAAGGTTGGGATAAAGATGTAGTTATTGCAAAGATAACTCATTTAATAATTTCACACACATTTTTTGATAGCACCTATTAAATTTTATACACACTTCTTGGCGTAGAGGATGCATTATTAAAGAAAAATTACCGCTATTCTCATGGATAATAAAACTAGAAGAGACATGTTAAATAGTTTTACAAATGCACATATTAATACAAATCCTGACATCTGCTCATGAGAGGAATAGACACAAAGGTGAGACAAGCTATATTAACAGCTAGTCTTCACCCTGAAGAAAGAGGGGAGAGCCATGGAAGAATTCTCTAAGAATAACATTTAAGATGAATCACAAAGCATGAGGAATAATTAGTAAGAGTGAAGAGAAGTGTAATTTATGAAAACTGAAAAACTAAGTGAAGTCTCCATGTAAAAGGGGGTCCTTTAAGCATCATTTCAACTTCTTTTAACTTCATCTGTGTTTTGATCCAAACTGCCCCTGTGTGTATAACATCTGCATGGGTTTTGATTGACCTTTTCCAGGCATCATCTGAATGTGCCCCATCTCATCCTTCTGCCATGTGCCTTGCTTCCAACCCATGGCTTCTCTTTTGGTGCTACTAGACCCTACTCAAGGCTCACAAATGTGTAACTTATAAGAGCAGGGAAGTTAACCTTACCGGGCCACAACTTTCACCATTGGAAATAGCAGCTAATGAGTAAATTTCTCTCCACTTTTCCCCTCATTATGCATTGCCCTGGAACTTGGTTTAAACTGTTTATTGGAGATTGCCCCATAGGATCAGGAAATCAGTCCCACTTGCTGTAGACTAGCTTACTAATCAACCTTCACACTCTTGCTTCCTTGCCTCCTTCTTCCTACATTCTGCTCCTGAAGCCCATGTTCCCTAAAAAAGCAATACCATATAGTCCTCTGACCTAGTTTCTGGAGCAGCCATGTTAACACAGGAATGTTCCAGGAACTGCCNATTGGAGATTGCCCCATAGGATCAGGAAATCAGTCCCACTTGCTGTAGACTAGCTTACTAATCAACCTTCACACTCTTGCCTTCCTTGCCTCCTTCTTCCTACATTCTACTCCTGAAGCCCATGTTCCCTAAAAAAGCAATACCATATAGTCCTCTGACCTAGTTTCTGGAGCAGTCATGTTAACACAGGAATGTTCCAGGAACTGTCACTGTGTTGATAACTTGTCAGATAAAAATAAACAAACAAACAAAACCCCACAAAAGCATTCTAACTAGTTTTAGCAGAAGGGGATCTATGACATTTGATTAAATGGCTTGCATTAGGTCTCATATGGATCACTGGTCTTCACACCTCATGGAACACTCAAGGGAGTCTGACCTACTTCACCCTCAGGCCTGAACTAATGCCTAGTGAATGAGAGCAATCAGTATTAAAGCATCCATGATAATCTGTGGGCTGCCAAAGTAGCACAGTAGTAAAGAATCTACCTGCCAATTTAGGATACACAAGAGATGAGAGTTCAATCCTTGGGTTGGGAAGATCCCCTGAAATAGGAAATGGCAACTCACTCCAGTATTCTTGTCCATGGAGAGAAGAGCCTGGAGGGCTACAGTCCATGGAGTCACAAAGAGTTGGACACGATTGAGTTTGCACTAACCCATTTCTATCCATCTACTAGCACATTACAGATAGCACACTAACACATTTCTTAATTACATGATGCATTCATTTATTTTTGTAAATAGATGATGAGTGTCAAATTCATATATATTTAAATTACACCAAATATTCTTTAAAAAATGATGTAACAGTTTTAAATTTTTAGCATTTACATGACACCAGGAAGTATATATTTTGACAACTCTACCTACCCATGAAATATGTTAGCTGTCAGCTTAAAAATATAAGGGATACATTACTTTTTAAAATACTTTCAGGGAACACAGGAGCAGATCTGTGTGGTCTGTTTCTTTTCCCATCACTTGGGAAGCTCTAACATATTTGAAAAAATGTTAACATAGTTTGAAAAAATGTTAAGATGAGCATTAAAGAAGACTTCTAGAGTCATACATGGAATAGACCATCAAGGAATCAGCTGTTTCTACCATGATCTGAAACATTTTGAAAATAAGTCACTATAGCNTACTTTGGCCACCTCATGCGAAGAGTTGACTCATTGGAAATGACTATGATGCTGGGAAGGATTGGGGGCAGGAGGAGAAGGGGACGACCGAGGATGAAATGTCTGGATGACGTCACGGACTCAATGGACATGAGTCTGAGTGAACTCCGGGAGATGGTGATGGAAGGGAGGCCTGGTGTGCTGCAGTTCATGGGGTCACAAAGAGCTGGACATGACTGAATGACTGAAGTGAACTGAACTGAAAGTTAAAGAAGCCCCCCTTTTCTTAGCCAAGAAATTGTCACTATAGTCATCAGCTACAGAACTGCTTTACTGAAAATCATTTATAAGACAATAAAATGTTAGTTTCAAACTTACTCTTCCCTAGGAGCAGCTTAAAGAATGTATTTATAACTATTAACTTTGAATATATATGTATATATACTTAGATGTTTACTAGAAGATTGCAATAGATCCTGAGCTGTTTATCCATCTGACATGGTCTACCCCCTTGGCTACCCAAATTTTATACTAAAGCTTCTTTTCAATGAAAGTTAAAGGCCAGTTCTCTAGGAACTTACCCACTGAATGCCGCAGCATCCTTTGGGGAAGTTTAAGAGTAGGAGGAGGGCCCATGATTCTTGTGCTGTTATGTCACTACATGATCCTCCCTCAAAAGTCTATGGCTTCTCCTTTCTTTGAAGGATTCTGTGTTTGTAATCTGACTCAACCTTGGAATTCAGTGAAACACTGTGACTGACTTGACTTCATTTGATATAAACTGCTTCCCTTTTCTCCTTCCTCCCTCCCTTCCTTCATTCCTTCTTTCTTTCCTTTTATATACAGAACTGAGAGTACTTTATTAATTTTGCCAATGGACATAATATAAAACCATGCAGAGTATTTCTCCTTATTAAAAGTTATCAAATCATCTGATTTTCTGCTGTCCAGAAAAGTGCCTGAACCTAATATCCCTGGCATAAGAAAGCCAATCATCCTCATTGAAACCAGAGATTTTGAAATAGCATTATATTCCTTGCCTGTAAAGAACAACTACTTTTCTTCTCAGAGATTAGCAGACTTTTTCATCAACGTGTTTTGCAATGCCTTGGTGGATGCATTTTACTCTAAACTTTAGGGTTACCCAGTTATGGGATTGACATAATAATATATATTTTATGTTCCAATCTGTGAATATTTTGGATTAATTCTTTTACATTTATAAGAAATTTCTAATGTCTTAAACTCATTTAACAAAGTGATAATTTGGGTACTGGTTTTAGTTAACTAATATAGAAAACAATTAAATCCACTGAAGATAAATGTCTGTTAAGTTATATTTTTTCTTCCTTGGTTTAATAATTTCAAAATTTATTCTCTCATGTAATTTCAATATGTATACTGATATAAAACAGAACAGATTCTTTTGAACTGTGGAGCATCCCTTGGAGAGCGAAGAGAGCAAACCTTTCAATCTGAAAGGAAATCAACCCTGAATATTCATTGGAAGGACTGGTGTGTAAGCTGAAGCCATCTGATGTGAAGAGCCCATTCACTGGAAAATAATCCGATGCTGGGAATGATTGAAGACAGGAGAAGGAGGATAACAGAGAATGGGTTGGATAGCATCCCTGACTTAATGAACANTTCATTGGAAGGACTGGTGTGGACGCTGAAGCCATCTGATGTGAAGAGCCCATTCACTGGAAAATAATCCGATGCTGGGAATGATTGAAGACAGGAGAAGGAGGATAACAGAGAATGGGTTGGATAGCATCCCTGACTTAATGAACATGAGTTTGAGTAAACTCTTAGAGATAACGAAGGACAGGGAAGCCAGGTGTCCTGCAATCCATGAGGTCACAAAGAGTCAGACACAACTTAAGAGACTGAAAAACAACAAAAACAGAATCTTGCAGAATTTTGCATTAACTTTGGTATAGAGGTATTAATATGCAGTTTTTCTGAGATAGTTTTTAAATATACACCTTTGTGCTTACCAGTATGTATGTATGTATATATGCATATAAATACATAGTAGTTAAACAGAGACAACAGATGTAGTGGGAAAGTATTGTAGAGATCTCTCATCCTCTTCCAAGGCCACTTCTCCAAGTGAGGTCATCATAACTATTTAGGTAAGGCTCCACCAGGAAGGGGGGATGCTGAGCAAGGGCTTCTTCCATCATTGGCATAGATTTTGTAAATTTATTCATGCTTTCCTTCCTCATTGCATGCCTGGTGCTTCTTGACTGAAAATCAGACATTGTGAATTTTACCTAAGTGAATGCTGAATATCTTCATAGTCCTATAAATCTTGAGCTTTGTTTTGGGATGCAGTTAGCTTCTTGGGCAGTGTTTAGTGAGTGAGGTTTTATGATTTGTTAAGTGGTCCTAGACTCAGTCAAAGTCCTGTGAATTGTGAGTTTCCCTCAGTCTGACTAGTGGGAACACACATAACTCCAGGCACAACGTCCTATTCCTTCTAATCATTTTGGATGATTCCTTCCTTGGCAGTTTTCTCATCTATATTTACTGATAACGCTGTTTTTTGTTATTGTTTGTTTTCTTCTTCTTTTTTTAGCAGTGTAGCTCTTGACTCTCTCGTCTCTGTCCTCTGAAATCTAACTACATTGCTCTCCCTAGTTCTCAATTTTGTCTCCTTGGTTCAAGAAGTCCTCTGGTTCCAACTCAATTCTTCTTGTCTACATAAATCTTGAAAAATGTCTTAGGACATGGAGCTGGGGAAAACATAGGACTTANTCTCATCTATATTTACTGATAACGCTGTTTTTTTTTGTTATTGTTTGATTTCTTCTTTTTTTAGCAGTGTAGCTCTTGACTCTCTCGTCTCTGTCCTCTGAAATCTAACTATATTGCTCTCCCTAGCTCTCAATTTTGTCTCCTTGGTTCAAGAAGTCCTTTGGTTCCAACTCAATTCTTCTTGTCTACATAAATCTTGAAAAATGTCTTAGGACATGGAGCTGGGGAAAACATAGGACTTATTCTGTTTCTTTTTCATCTCTCAAGAATCACCGTATTGCCAAATTTTCACTGTTTTGAAAACCACTTTTTCATGTTTTTTGGGGTGTATGCTTTGAGGGGAAGGGTGGGCAGGGGAGTGTTTTTCAAGCAGAAGGGTAAATCTGTGTCTTGTTACTCCAATTTAGATAAAGTGTAATTCCTTACAAACTGATCTCTTAACTTCTAAAATATCAGCTATTAAGTTTCATAAAGAGTGGATTAAAGTAGAAAGATCTATTTGAGCCTATTCTAGAAGAAAAGGAAATGAGAGATGCTGGGTTGCAAAGTGGCTAATTACATAGAAACAGATATGATATTTATTTTAAAGGCAGGTCATCACGATAATTATGCAAAGAAATTTCAATCTATTGCATTTTCTCATACTACTAGATAGTAAGATGAATAGTACATTTAAGAAGTACAGACCAAGCTTTGCATGCCTTAGCTAGTAATAAGAATATATTAGCTATTAATAGAATAACATTTTTTTCATTAGATAGAAAGAGTCAGCATTATTAAACCTGAGCATTTATCATAATGGAAGATGTGCACTGTTTTCAAAAACATGAAATGGAAAAGTTAGAAATAATATATTAAAAAATTATCTTAAGATCTGTTAAATTGATTTACTAAATTCAGAAACACACATAAACGTGTTATAATTCACATCATTACTCTCTAGGAATAATGTATATATTTGTAATTTGTTGGCTTCCCAGTGAGTTCAGTAGACTAATTTTTATGATTTTTATTCACCTTGCCACAGGACTTAACTTGGAGTTAGATCATAATGACAACTCATTTGATTAAAGTCCTCCAAACAACAGCATCAAATAATAGATATAATTTAAAACTATATAAGTTACATAAAATATTTTAATCCAAAATAGTTAAGTTTTACATAACTTGGAAATAACCTATATAAAGAAACTTAATTGTAGGTAGATAGATGAATTTATATATATATATGTACATGTATATATAAACTATTTTGTGCTTTCTAATAAATACAAGTAAACAGTTGTCTTTTATATTATTTGTTTATAACGACTACTGCATTTTTGTTGAGCTACATTTGAATAGCTTTCCTTTCTAACACATTCACAATGCATTTTTCCTTTGGAATTTCTCTCAGGTAGAGCAATGACAATTCTGTGATTTTTTTTTCTAGTTTTTGTTATAAACTGATTATCAGGAGGTTTTTTATTTGCCATATTTAGACATTTTATTAAGCATATATTGTTTCTGACTTACAGATATCTCGACTCCCATGTTTTATCTAGTACAAAGATGATACACTCACAGTATTTTAAAAGTTAGCTTAAATTTTTTCTCCATAGAAAAACATATAACAACAGTAGGAGTTTTCTAAAAAAATTTTTTGTAATTATTGTACCCATTAAAAGTTGGTGAAAATAAGCAAATCGATGTGTTTTAAACTGAAACATAACATTTAAAAATTATTTATTATTCTCCCGTTTAACCTCTTATTTTTTATCATCTTATCCAAACTTATTTAAAAGTTAATATTCATTCACTGAGAAAGAGACTGAGATACAAAATAAAGATATATATAATTCAGAATATGAATGCTAAGCATTATTTCCAATATATTGCACTCAGTTATAAATGACATACACAAAGCACAAACAATGTACAATCTCTTTTCACTTCCACTTCCACTAGTGTCTTAAGAATGCAATTACTTAAATAACTCTTGACTATTCAAAATGATAAATTGGAAGTTTAATATATATTTCAAAATGTGCATGTTCTTGTTTCTAATGATAACTTACAATGATTATTTCTGAATTTTAAATTATGACATTAAATATATTTCCTTTAAATTATATTAATATATACTGGATTTTGATCAGTGGGGAAATAAACATCCCAATAAGATTCAACATACATAAATTTTAAATGTCCTTAACATTGACTCTCAGTGGTTAACTTGGCTCATCTTAATTTGTTCTGCATGAATATGTACCTTTCTGTCTATGCAATACAGAGAGCTACTAAATGTATTACAATGTACATGACAGGTCCACTCAAACGAAATTATTTTTTCAGCCTCCATAACTTTTGAGTATTCTGTTAAGCATTTGTGAGAGTGAGAATTTCTGTATTCAAAATAACCTGAATTTAGAATTTGACTTCATTTAATGTGCAAACATCAGTAGATTTATACAATTTTACTGCTCACTGCCATTTACCAGAAAATGACTACTATTTTCATTGAAAAAACACTGTTTAATTAACTCTGTCTGGATTATTTGCCACATTATCTCCTAATCATGAGCCTTACCTAAAATTTGTTCCTGTTGCATCTTTCCCCATTTCATTAGCATCAGCTACATTCTTGCAGTCAGTTCCCATCNTACCAGAAAATGACTACCATTTTCATTGAAAAAACACTGTTTAATTAACTCTGTCTGGATTATTTGCCACATTATCTCCTAATCATGAGCCTTACCTAAAATTTGTTCCTGTTGCATCTTTCCCCATTTCATTAGCATCAGCTACATTCTTGCAGTCAGTTCCCATCCTTTTGGAACATCTGATTCTTCTCTTTCACATGGTATGCCCAATATACACATTTAAAATAACAGTATCCTTCAAAAAAGGAAAAAAGTCTCAGATAAATAACTTATATTAATAGACAAAAACTAGAAAAAAGGGAACAAACAAAACCAGAGTTAGTAGAAGGAAAATAATCATAAAGATAGAAACAGAAAGAAATTAAATAAAGACTTCAGGTGGTGCTAGTGGTAAATAACCTGCCTGCCAATGCAGGAGAAGTAAGAAATGCAGGTGTGATCCTTGGGTCAGGGAGATCCCCTGGAGAAGGAAATGGCAACCTGCTCCAGGGTTATTGCCTGGAGACAGAAGAGCCTGGCAGGCTACAGTCCATGGGATCACAAAGAGTCAGACACAACTGAAGTGACTGAGAGTGCAAAAGAACTGAAAAGATCAATAAAATGAGCTGGTCCTTTAAAAAGATAAACACAACTGATAGATTCATCAAGAAAAAAGAGAAAGGATCCAAGTAAATAGAATGAGAAATGAAAAAAAGGAGCTACTTCTGACACCACAGAAATATAAAGGATCAGAAGAGATTATTGATAATACAAACAGGTATAAGCTGGTAGAATGGAAAATCTAGAAGAAAAAGACAAATTAGAAATGTACATATCCAAAGACTGAACTAGTAAAAAAAAAATAGAAAATATGGAAAGACTAATTATCAGTGAAGCTGAGTCAGTGAAAACTAACAACAACAGCAACAACAAGACTCACAGCAAAATATCCAGGCTTCACAAGTGTGTTCAACAAAAATTTAGAGAAGAGTTAATATTTATTATTCTCAAAATATTCCCCCAAATTACAGAGCTATTGTTTTCCTCTTGTGCACAGTTGTAATTCCACCTGTGCATTTTTGCATTCATGTTTTTTTCATTTTCTTTCTCTTCTGGGGGACGTGAGTGGGTGGTGTTGCAGTGTGCAGCTTTTGCAGGATCTTAGTTTCTCCATCAGAGATTAAACCCTGGGCCCTTGGCAGTGAAAGCACAGAGTTCTAACCACTGGACTGCCAGGGAATTCCCAAAGTCATTTCTTATTCTATCCAGGACATACTCTTCCATGGTTTGTATTCTCACTTCTTTAGGTGTCTGATCAAACATCACTTTTTAAAACANGGGCCCTTGGCAGTGAAAGCACAGAGTTCTAACCACTGGACTGCCAGGGAATTCCCAAAGTCATTTCTTATTCTATCCAGGACATACTCTTCCATGGTTTGTATTCTCACTTCTTTAGGTGTCTGATCAAACATCACTTTTTAAAACAGGAATCCCTAAATAATCTCTTTTAAAAAACAAAAACAGGCAAATAAACAAAAATACTATTTCTTCCTTTCTGCTAAAATTTTTCCCCTTTACTCTATTTTGTTTCTTTACATATCAACATCTGATCAGGTGTATATCAACTTTTAAATTTATTCATAAGAAAATATGATTTTATTTTATTAACAATTTTCAAGACTATGGATACTTTGTCTATTTTTTTTCAGTACTATATTCCTCAGATGTAAAATGCAAGATTGAGTAAACTAGTCACTAGCCACATGTAGCTATTTAAATTTAAATTAATTAAAATAGAAAATTTAGTTCTTCAGTTAGACTGTCTCATTTCAAGTGTTCAATAGTCATATGTGGCTAGTGCTGTGGTAATGGACAGGGTATTACAGATTATCTCCATCACAGACAATTCCATTTAATAGCACTGGTGTAAAATATATTGAGAGCAAAGGTACATGTTTAATACATATTTGCTGATTAATAGTCTAAATAATTAAAGGGATAAGAGGGAGAAATAAAGTAGAAAGTCAAGAGATATCTAGAGTAATAGGCAAGTTTGGCCTTGCAGTACAAAATGAAGCAGGGCAAAGGCTAACAGAGTTTTGCCAAGANAGTAAAAATTAGGATCATTCTTTTAAGAATGTCTTAGGATCTAATTGGGAATCTCACTAATATTAAAGAGAAAATTTTTTTTGTTTTCAGTTGGTAGTGAGCAGGGGGTGAAAAGTGGAACAAAGAAGTATGGAAGTTAATACACATATCTTCACTCTTGTATCTTAATTAATTAATCATTATCCAATTAAAAATGTGCATGAAAGTGACAATGAAAATCACTTAGTCATGTCCGACTCTGTGATCCCATGGACAGTCCATGGAATTCTGCAGGCCAGAATACTGGAGTGGGTAGCCTTACCCTTCCACAGGGAATCTTCCCAACCCAGGGATCGAATCCAGGTCTCCTGCATTGAGGCAGATTCTTTACCAGCTGAGCCACCAGGGAAGCTCAATAATGTACTTAATAATGTATAAATTGCAACACTTAAAGCTGGTGACTTTAAATTGTTGTATCATGGCAACTCTCATTTAAAGCACGTGATTTCATATTCTGAAGAAAAAAATAAAAGACTTACAAATATAGGCCAAATTAATTCAGGAAGGGGCAGTTCTTTTCTGGTATACCTGATAAATCATTTTAAGAAGACAGAGCTGTTTTTAAAATTTTAATATAGATTATCCAGTTATTAACAAAGCGATTACTGAAAAGCGAGAAATTCATGAGAAACACTTTCTCAGGATCTACAGTGAGTTCTAAGATTTATTCAGAAGCTTATGTCCATGCTTAGAAGATTCAGTTGAGATCATGTTTACAATTATGTATTTGCTTTTGCTTTTTAGATTATCTTTCATCTTCTCTACTACTCTGTGAGCTCCTTGATAATACACATGTATGTAATCTGATCAGCTTTTTATTCCCCTGTCTAGCACATGGACTAGCCCTTAGCTGAGGTCCAATTCTTAAATAATAAATGAATGAATAAAGATACTGTACTATAACTAGCTGACTGATGGGACGGAACTAATCATTATTGAAATAAAAGATCAGCCTTATGTGACTTGTACCATTGATTATTACATGCCTAATAAGTAGACTTGAACGTGATAGTGTGTTTACTCCTTTGTATGTATTCAAATAGTTACACAAAGAGTAAAAGATCATATATCCAGTCTAAACTAAATTTTAACTACTTTAAAATTGAATATGAATGTACACAGAAGGTTAAAGAGATGTTAGGGAAGAAGCAGCCTCTAAAAATAAACTTTAGAAAATTGCAAAAATGTGATAATATAATAACAAGCAGAAAGCCAAAGTGACAGGTACAAAGACTGAGACAGATAAATATTCAATAGCAATATTTCCAGCCATAATAAAATTATTTGACTTTATGATTATAGGTACTTTATTAAAATATGTACTGTGTTAATACAGGGACATCATCAACCCTGATTTTCATCTGAAGAAACTGGAAGAATATCTGATATGAATTAAATACAGAGTAAATATTTATTGAGCCAATTAATTAAATTGCATTGCCTTGCACATTTCTTTAGTTGGATTTTCTCAACCTAAAATAGTTTAAATGTAATGCTTATATTTTATAAGCATATATTGTATATTTAGGGGTATATATACTTTATAGATATATATAGCTTAAAATTGCAGCACTATAACTCATTTTATTAATTTTAATGACAAAAAATCAATATATTTAAATTTTATTTATTTATCTAGTTATTGTTACATTAATTTCAGGTTTTTAATGCTATTAATTTTGTTTATTACTATATGAATTACCTATATGAATCAATTCATCCCTTTTCCTGCATAGATTTTTGTTGCTTTTGGCAATGAAAGGAGTTTATGATGTAAAGAAGATTTCAAGCTTGTGAATTTCAATCTGCAGTACACAATTAGGAAAATAAAAATTAAAATATGTGTATCATAAAATACTAAATTTTATCCTATGAATATTTCCATAAATGTGTACTTAAAACATCCTCTTCAAGTAAATCACTAATTACAAACTTCTTTACAGACAGTGTTACTGTCTGTAACAGTTTGTAACACTATTTTGTAGTTACAACTGTTACAAAGTTTATAACACAGTTTGTAACACTATCCAGTATTTGTTCTCCAGAGATGAAGGAAGATGAAGTAGTTCATCATATTAATGAGTATATAAAGTAAGTAAAGGGAGTTTAAAATAAATAATGTGCTTTTTTAAAAAAGAAAAGAGTTCTACTTCTAACAATACATTTAGAATTTATAATCTTTTGAAAATTTAGAAAATATCCATAAGTTCACAGTTCACACACTGTTGAACCCTGGCTTGGAGAATTTTGAGCATTACTTTACAAGCGTGTGAGATGAGTGCAATTGTGTGGTTAGCATTGTGAGTTAGCATCTTCTGAACCAAAATAGATTATGAAAGTAAACATTCCAAAAATGGATTTTTTCTCTCTTTTGAAAAAATTTTAAATAATTATTGCTAAAGGCAGTTATTTGAAGGTCTAAGTAGAGTGAGTACATTCTTACTAGAGTCCAGGACTTACTAGAGTCCTCTATACCTACTAAATGCTCAATGACTTTTGTTGAGACATCTGCCAAGACAACTCAGATTTCCAACAGGTTCTCTAAAAGCTATTCCTTAGATGCCCCACCATGAATCCTGGCTTCCTAAATTCAAATCAGTGGATCCTCCTTGCTCACTTTGATTTAGAAACATCTTTTACCCTAGGTATTTTTATTCATTAAATAAATTTTACTGACTGCCTCTACATGTGTTTACTGTTAATTCAACAAGATGAATAAAGAAGTCTTAAAGAGCCCATAAACCTGTGGGAGGCAAGTGAGAGAACAGACAACTATAAATTATAGTTGTTAGTGAAGAGATGATTATAGGTGCTTCTGAGGAAGCTGAAGTTGTACATGCTACATTAGCAAGGAGTGGGATAACCTAGGAAGACAAGGACAAATAGAAGATCTAAACTCAGGGTTGGGCTTCCTTGGTGGCTCAGATGATAAACAATCTGCTGTAACAATACAGGAGACCCAGGTTTGATCCCTGGATTGGGAATATCCCCTGGAGAAGAGAATGACTACCTATGGCAGTGTCTTGACTGGAGAATACCATGGACAGAGGAGCCTGGCAGGCTGCAGTCCATGAGGTCACAAAGAGTCAGACACAACTGAACAACTAACACAACAACAACACAAATCCAGAGTTAGTCCTGAAAACTAAACTGGATCTGAGGCTTAAGGAATGAACCTGGTCAAGGAGGAAATTGAAATGACATATCTGGAGAGTAGATAGCTGGAGGAATGCAAGGAAGGAAGAAGGAACAAGAAAAAAAGAGGAAGAGGAGAAAGGAAGGAAGGATGGAGGAAGGAAGAGGACAAAAGGGAAGAGTGTGGATGTATGTATATGATGGAAAACATGCAGTTAGGTATCTTTGGACTTTAAAGTATGAAACAATAGTAATCAAAGAGTAATTGATGAGAAATAAACAAAACAAAAATCTTTGAACAAGAGCAAAAATTGTTCACTTTTTTAGTATGACATTAACTGAATTTGTATGTTTAGTTGTTTGTATTATTTGTTTTTTAAATATACTTTAACTAAATATTTTCATTTATCTGTCCATTCATATTTAATCTAGACTTTGCTGACTATGTCTTTCCTTTTGGCTCAGGCAGTAAAGAATCTGTCTGCAGTGCAGGATATCTGGGTTCCATCCTTGATAGGAAGATCCTTTGGAGAAGGGAGCAGCAACCCACTCCAGCATTCTTGCCTGGAGAATTCCATGGACAGAGGAGACTGGTGGGTTATAGTCCATGGGATCACAAACAGTTGGACAGACTGAGCAAATAACACTTTATTGACTATATGTATTTACTTATCTCATGTATTGACAATGTTAACATTTCATTCTGCTTTATTCCATTATATACCATCATCTCCTTCTTAAGTTATTTTATTATATAATTTACTTTACTTTTAAAAAGTATATTTATTGTATTTTCCTATCAAAAACTTCAAGCAAATTTGAAAAGACCATCTTGAGATGGTTGAGGACCTTTCTCACCATTTGCTAGCATTGTTAATCATCTCTACTGTTTCCATATCCCTTATATACTTACCCTCTCCCCATTCATTCCAAACATCAGCCTTATAACTAAAAAGCAAAAAAACTAAACAACAGTCAATATTTCAGTTCAGTTCAGTTGCTCAGTTGTGTCCAGCTCTCTGTGATCCCATGGACTGCAGCATGCCAGGCTTCCCTGTCCATCACCAACTCTCAGAGTTTACTCAAACACATGTTCCTCATGTTGGTGAGGCCATCCAACCATCTCATCCTCTGTCATCCCCTTCTCCTCTTGCATTTAGCCTTTTCCAGCATCAGGGTCTTTTCAAATGAGTCAGTTCTTTGCGTCAGGTGGCCAAAGTATTGGTGTTTCAGCATCAGGATCAGTCCTTCCAGTATCCAGGACTGATTTCCTTAGGATGGACTGGTTGGATCTCCTTGCAGTCCAAGGGACTCAAGAGTCTTCTCCAACACCACAGTTCAAAAGCATCAATTCTTCGGTGCTCAGCTTACTTTATAGTCCAAATCTCACATCCACACGTTACTACTGGAAAAACCATAGCTTTGACTAGACAGATATTTGTTGATATAGTAATATCTCTGCCTTTTCATATGCTGTCTAGGTTGGTCATAGATTTTCTACCAAGGAGCAAGCGTCTTTTAATTTCATGGCTGCAGTCACCATCTGCAGTGATTTTGGAGCCCAAGAAAATAGTCTCTTACTGTTTGCATTGTTTCCCCATCTATTTGCCATGAAGTGATGGGACCAGATGCCATGGTCTTAGTTTTCTCAATATTGAGTTTTAAGTCAACTTTTTTACTCTCTTCTTTCACTTTCACCAAGAGGCTCTTTAGTTCTTCTCTTTCTGCCATAAGGATCGTGTCCTGTATGTATCTGAGATTATTGATATTTCTTTTGGCAATCTTGATCCCAGCTTGTACTTCATCAAGCTTGGCATTTTGCATGATGTAGTATGCATACAAGTGAAATAAGCAGGGTGACAATATACAGCCTTGACACATTCCTTTCCCAATTTGACCAGTTTGTTGTTCCATGTCCAGTTCTAACCATTGCTTCTTGAACTACATACAGATTTCTCAGGAGGCAGATCATGTGATCTGATATTTCTCTCTTTAAGAATTTTCCACAGTTTGTTGTGATCCACACAGTCAAAGGCTTTGGCATAGTCAATAAAGCAGTAGATGTTTTTCATGGAACACTCTTGCTTTTTCAATGATCCAGCGGATGTTGGCAATTTAATCTCTGGTTCCTCTGCCTNTCCTTTCCCAATTTGACCAGTTTGTTGTTCCATGTCCAGTTCTAACCATTGCTTCTTGACCTACATACAGATTTCTCAGGAGGCAGGTCATGTGATCCAATATTTCTCTCTTTAAGAATTTTCCACAGTTTGTTGTGATCCACACAGTCAAAGGCTTTGGCATAGTAAATAAAGCAGAAGTAGATGTTTTTCATGGAACACTCTTGCTTTTTCAATGATCCAGCGGATGTTGGCAATTTAATCTCTGGTTCCTCTGCCTTTTGTAAATCTAGCTTTAATGTCTCTAAGTTCACAGTTCACACACTGTTGAACCCTGGCTTGGAGAATTTTGAGTATTACTTTACAAGCGTGTGAGATGAGTGCAATTGTGTGGTAGTTTGAGCATTCTTTGGCATTGTCTTTCTTTGGGATTGAAATAAAAACTGACTTTTTCCAGTCCTGTGGCCACTGTTGTGTTTTCCAAATTTGCTGGCATGTTGAGTGAAGCACCTCACAGCATTATCTTTCAGGATTTGGAATAGCTCAACTGGAATTTCATCACCTCCACTAGCTTTGTTTGTAGTGGTGCTTTCTTTTCTTTTATGATTTTCTTTTATTAATACCAGAAGTGGTCACCAATATATATTTTTATTTATTTAAAAAAAAATTTTAATACTTTATCCTACTTTACAATACTGTATTGGTTTTGTCATACATTAACATGAATCAGCCACAGGTGTACACGATCTCCCAATGCTGAAGCCCCCTCCCACCTCCCACCTCACCCCATCTCCCTNACCAGAAGTGGTCACCAATATATATTTTTATTTATTTAAAAAAAATTTTTAATACTTTATCCTACTTTACAATACTGTATTGGTTTTGTCATACATTAACATGAATCAGCCACAGGTGTACACGATCTCCCAATGCTGAAGCCCCCTCCCACCTCCCACCTCACCCCATCTCCCCGGATCATCCCATACACAAGCCCCAAGCATCCTGTATCCTATATTGAACATAGACTGGCGCTTCATTTCTTATATGATAATATACATGTTTCAGTGCCATTCTCCCAAATCATCCCACCC
>SJYW01035106.1:0-12589 GCA_006410735.1 Raphicerus campestris
CATCGTGTCTGACTCTTTGTGACCCCATGGACTGCAGCCCACCAGACTTCTCTTTCCATGAGATTTTCTAGGGAAGTATACTGGAGTGGGTTGTCATTTCCTTCTCCAGGGGATTTTCCCAACCCAAAGATCAAACCTGGATTTCCTGCACCATAGGCAGATTCTCTACCAACTGAGCTAGTACCATACCATTTTGATAAATTTAGCTTTGTAGTATATAGGCTTTTAAGCTATCAGTAGGTCCTAACACAAATATATTTGGCCATGTCAATTTTACATATCTGGTATTAGAAAGATGAATGCCCCTGGTTATGACTGATTCTGCAGGAAGTGCTCCCCAATTCAACACACACACATACACACAAACACACACACACATGAACTACTTATAAGCACACAACACTTTACACTACTAATATTATCCATTGTTACTCAGTGGTTTGGTGCAAAATCAGTTTTATACAGAAGAATATTTTTACATCAGTGTATTACTTGGGATGTAATTGGAATTAAAGCAATGCTGAAATCAAGACTTTGGTGTAGATCCAAAATTCTTACAACCTTTCTTATTTATTTTGAGTATTTTGAACTTCCACAGCTATAAGGAGTAATCTATGTACGTAAGTCTCTTGATGAAAGTGAAAGAGGAAAGTGAAAAAGTTGGCTTAAAGTTCAACATGCAGAAAACAAAGATCATGGCATCCAGTCCCATCACTTCATGGGAAATAGATGGGGAAACAGTAGAAACAGTGTCAGACTTTATTTTGGGGGGCTCCTAAATCACTGCAGATGGTGACTGCAGCCATGAAATTAAAAGACACTCTTTGGAAGAAAAGTTATGACCTACCTAGATAGCACATTGAAAAGCAGACATTACTTTGCCGACTAAGGTCCGTCTAGTAAAGGCTATGGTTTTTCCAGTGATCATATATGGATGTGAGAGTTGGACTGTGAAGAAAGCTAAATGCTGAAGAATTGATGGTTTTGAACTGTGGTGTTGGAGAAGACTCTTGAGAGTCCCTTGGACTGAAAGGAGATCCAACCAGTCCATTCTGAAGGAGATCAACCCTGGGCTTTCTTTGGAAGGAATGATTCTAAAGCTGAAACTCCAGTACTTTGGCCACCTCATGCGAAGAGTTGACTCAATGGAAAAGACCCTGATGCTGGGAGGGATTGGGGGCAGGAGGAGAAGGGGACGACAGAGGATGAGATGACGGGATGGCATCACTGACTCGATGGACATGAATCTGTGTGAACTCCGGGAATTGGTGATGGACAGGAGGCCCTGCATGCTACGATTCATGGAGTTGCAAAGAGTTGGACACGGCTGAGCGACTGTACTGAACTGAACTGATGTAAGTCCATTTTAAATAGTTGCATTCATAATTAAATACTAGAACTGAACCTACTGTTTTCTTAGTTACTCACTACTTCTCATTCTCTTGTCACAAATCTTTCTGGGAAAACATGAATATGAAAAGCCAATACTGTTAAGGTAAACAATGATTTTGGTATCACCAGGTATATTTTTGAACAAGTCCATAATTTAATTTTCAAGTTGAAAAAAGAAAGTGCCTTGTTGGAAATGCTAGATGTTGTTGGAAAAACTATACTGTCTTCTGTGTATGTGAGAAAGCCTTCAGAAGAAAGAGGCAATAAAAATACTAAAGAAGAAGAAAATACACTTGAGGAATAGATCTCAAAGAATGTGAAAGAGACATACAAACAACTCCATAGTACTATTAATGTTAGTCTCTGTGGCTAAGAGACCAAAATTCCTAAGTTCTCACATTACAGAAGAGAAACTAATGATCAGAGAAATCTAATAGCACAAAAATCACTAGTGTAGGTGTAAAAGAAGAGTAAGTTAAAACAATATGACCGAGTAAGAACCCATACCTAACTAGTTATTGATGAAGCACTAATACTTCTCTTTCTGCATACATATTTTTCCTTTTAAATAAATGCTAAATAGTAAAATTGCTATGAAAAACATTTATCCTAGGCCATCAACAATAATGCAGGCTTGATATGGCATAAGTAAAAGTGGAGAAATATTATATATATATATTATTATTACTCCCTGCTATGTTACACACCGTAAGCCAATGTTTCTTCTACATTTTAAGTGCATATATTTAATTTACACTTAAATTGTTTCAAGCCCAAATTTGTGAGTTACAAGGTTTTGTACTTTAGTATTCTATTTACCATTATGAAAAACAATGAAAGGCACATCGAAGTAAGCTAAAAGGGGGAAGAAAAAGTGAAAAAAAGAATGTAAAAGTCATACAAGCTAAATAAAAATGCTATGTTAATGTGAGTTCAGATACTATACAAGTTCACATTTGTAAAGGAATTGTACAGTATAAAAATTATGTGCCAAATTCTCATCCCATGAGATTTACTGCCAACTGCATGTGAAAATAATCTAGCTTAGACAGAAAAATTTTACTTAAGAAATAAAAGAAACAGACAGCTTATAAATGATGATTACTATATTTCTATATTAGTAATTAGATATTTTGCATACTAGCTGAGGATAACTAAATGACGATGATTATAAAACAGAAAATCAAGGTGATGCATAAAGGATGAATAACTAAGCACGAAGGTTATGATAATAACAAAATGATGGCTGGTGACTTCAGCATTTTTAGTTTGCTTTGTAATCTGTTTAAAAGCATTTATTAAATAATTTGATGTCCTTCTGAGATGGAAACTTAGGGTATGTAGGTTACAAGGAGCCCTTTAAGAGAAAAGTCTCCAAAGAAGGAATAATGACAACATTTGAAGAATCATAAAATAGCATTTAAAAAATAGTTGATAACATTAGAATTACTTAACCTTGAACAAAAATGCTAAAGATGATAATAATATTCTTCACACAGAAAATATTTCTCTAAAGAGAACTTGTATAGGTACTTCAAATAAATCTAAATCTCCTACTTGGATAAATTTTTTTATTCTCAGAGATGTGATAAAATGGCAGTAGCAAAGAGAGTATCAGAACAGAAAAAATGTAATAAGAATACTTGCTGGTGAGCAAATGAGAACAAAGAGCTATTTGTGATTTTAATTATTCCAGATATATATACATGGGCAAATTATTTACCTTCTTAGAGTTTCTTTGCCATTAAATAAAGAATATTGACTAGCTGCTACTACAGGTAAATTCTAACTCTAAAATTATATTCTTCTAAGCTGATTGACTTTATTACATTATGCTATCAAGGCATTGAAAATTCCATAATCATTGTGACAAGTGCTAAATACAAGATGACCAAAACTTTTAATATGCATTTTTTGCATATATTTAATAAATGTTGAGTATGAAATAATTAAAATGAGTTAAAGTTATATTATTGCTAAATTGATTAAAAATAGCTCTTATATTTCAAAATCTAGAAATAAGAAATGAACTCTGGTTCATTACACAGCTATATACATATCTTTGATGGTGGATGTGCATTTTGCTCTGCAGAATTATATGTAGAGCCATAGACAAGATACATCTTTTTTTAACATGACTTCTTAAAGTATTTGGTAAAGTTAGTGTGTAAAAACAAATGAAATGCACCATTGCTATGACCACACACACACACACACACACACACACACACACACACACAGAAAAATATACATATTCATGAACATTTTTGCATAGCCCTTTCTCTATAATTATCGTTATTGAGAATGATAGAACAAAATTGAGGGAAATATATTCTGGAATCCATCACACAGAAATCAGAATCTGTGAATTCACTTAGTTTAGTAGGAATGTTTATGTACTTTTACCACTCCATATTTCTTTAGCTCGTTAAAAGTAAAAGTAAGTTTAATATTTTGTCTACAAATTCATTTTCACTTTCTTTTAATTTAGATGAAGAATTTATGTTATTGCCAAGATTTCACAAAAAATCTACAATCGTCTGGTTTCTTTCACCATTCTAAGCACAAATCAGAACTTCAAAAAATATGATCTCCCAGACCTAAAGAGATTGACTACCACTCTCCCCAGCCTTCCTAAAAAGCTCATGTCTTGCCATAGCATTGGGTTGCAATGAAGGAGGGAATTTGCTATTATACTTTTAACTATTTGCAAAAGTTATATGCAAAATATGTAATTGTGAACAGAGATTCAGTAGATACTATAATATTACACTAATCTCATAAGATTCTGTGAGACAGCCAGTATCTATTATGTTATGCTACTGTTGCTGCTAAGTCATTTCAGTCGTGTCCGACTCTGTGTGACCCCATAGACGGCAGCCCACCAGGCTCCCCCGTCCCTGGGATTCTCCAGGCAAGAACACTGGAGTGGGTTGCCATATTCTTCTCCAATGCATGAAAGTGAAAAGTGAAAGGGAAGTCACTCAGTCATGTCCGACTTAGCGACCCCATGGACTGCAGCCTACCAGGCTTCTCCATCCATGGGATTTTCCAGGCAAGAGTACAGGAGTGGGATGCCATTGCCTTCTCCCTATTATGTTATACCAGGAACCAAATAAGTCCCTACTTTTTGGCACTGACTCAAATGTCTCTGACATCAAATACAATAGCAACCGTAATAACAATGGATACCAGGCTCCTCCCTCCATGGGATTCTCCAGGCAAGAGTACTGGAGTGGGTTTCCATTTCCTTCTCCAGGGGATCTTCCCGACCCAGGGATCAAACCCTGGTCTCCCACATTCCAGGCAGATGCTTTAAACTCTGAGCCACCAGGGAAGCCACCACAACAATGGATGGGGGACCTTATTTCCATGCAGCACAGAAATAATCATGCAAATTTAGCCAAGGTTGCAAGAAAGTGAAAGTGAAAGCGAAAGTCACCCAGTCGTGTCTGATTTTTGTCCATGGGATTCTCCAGGCCAGAAGACTGGAATGGACAGCCATTCCCTTCTCCAGGAGATCTTCCCATCCCAGGGATCAAACCCAGGTCTCCCACATTGCAGGTGGATTCTCTACCAGCTGAGCCACTCGTAAGGATTCAGTATCAATTTTTAATGTATTCTGAGTGAGTTTGAGTCATTCAATACAAGTATAAGGATTTTCTATTTGCCTATTCTTACCTACAAAAAGATCAGAGTTTTGAATTTACTTTGTAGATCTTGTAAAGTGATGAGAGACTGAAGACACAAGAAAATAGAAGATAAGCCTATGAACAAACTCAGTAGACAGCAAGTAGCAGAAGCTTTTAAGAATACCTGAGAAGACAGCATTAGAAGCATTTGTAAGTACAAATTAAAGTAGTATCCTTAATACTGAACTAATATTGATGAGAGATGGAGATTATATATAAACGTAACCATTGTAAACTATGGTAGTTAAGAAGTTAGTTAATGATGAAAAACCACAAAGAAGTTTACATTCTCTATGGGAACAACATTTTGCATCAGCTCTTCAAGTATGCACTCTGATTTATGTGCCACTCAGAATGGGTGAAAATAGACTATATCTTAAAATAACTCTGTGTGTGTGTGTGTGTGTGTGTGTGTGTGTGTGTCATTCATTCAGTCATGTCCAACCCTTTGTGACCCTGTGGACTACAGCTAGCCAGGCTCCTCTGTCTTCGGAAATCTTCAAACAAGAATACTGGAGTGAGTTGCCACGCCCTCCTCCAGGGGATCTTCCCCACCCAAGGACTGAACCCAAGTCTCTTATGCCTCCTGCATTTGCAGGTGGTTCTTTATGACTAGTGCCACCTGGGAAGCCAAGTTGGACTGCGATGTTCCCCAAATGATTCTAACATATAGGCAGAGAACTAATGGGTTTCACCATCTCATCTTATGCAATATAAATTTGGATATATCTCTGTAATCACAACTACAGTATGCTACAATAAAGTTAGATAGAAAATTAGAAGTATGTGACATATTGGGCTTCCTAAGTGGTGCTCGGAGAAGGCAATGGCACCCCACTCCAGTACTTTTGCCTGGAAAATTCCATGAATGAAGAAGCCTGGTAGGCTGCAGTCCATGGGGTCGCTGAGGATCGAACACGACTGAGCGACTTCATTTTGCCTTTTCACTTTCGTGCATTGGAGAAGGAAATGGCAACCCACTCCAGTGTTCTTGCCTGGAGAATCCCAGGGATGGGGGGAGCCTTGTGGGCTGCTGTCTACAGGATCGCACAGAGTCGGACACGACTGACTGAAGTGACTTAGCAAGCAAGCAAGTGGTGTTAGTGGTAAAGAACCCACCTGTCAACACAGCAGACAAGAGAAGCAGATTGCATCCCTGGGTGGGGAAAATGTGGATTGCACAGAATCAGACACGACTGAATTGACTTAGCACATATGCACACATGTGATATATGTATTGAAAAGCATCAATTACAAATATTTAAATGTATGCAAAGTACTCCTTCCTCCAAATTTTGCTTTTAATGACAGATTTTTAGGCACCATGATTTATTGTTATTTAATAATATTTATATTCATTATTAATATTCATTTCACTATTCTGCCTTTAGAATAATCTTTTTCCCTATGGAAAATGATTGAAAGAGTTTAAAGAATTAAGTCCTTGTTTGTCTTGGGGCACCTTACTTAAAAGTAAATATTAAATGCTGTGTTAGTTTCTCAGTTGTGTCCAACTGTTCATAACCCCATTGACTCTAGCCCACCAGACTCCACCATCCATGGGATTCTCCAGGCAAGAGTAATGGAGTGGGGTGCCACTTCCTACTCCAAGCATCTTCTCAACCCAGGGATTGAACCCAGATCTCCCGCATCCGAATTTCTTTACCATCAGAGCCACCAGGTTTAAATATACATGCAAAGTTTCTATTATGGTTTCTTTGAAGCTATTCAGATATTGATATCCTATATTACCATTAATTCTTCTAATAATTTCTTTTAAATAATCTTTTATTTTAGAACATTTTTATATTTTAAAAAGTTGTGAGAACAGAATTGCCATATATCTCAAACCAATTTTCCTCATTATTAATATCATACATTCATGTATTTGCCACAATTAATTAAAATGCATTAAAATAATCAGACACATTATGTTATATTTATTAAATTCCATAATTTATTCTATATTATTTTTACTTAATATCCTTTTTCTGTTTCAGGATTCTACTCATAATTCCAATCACCTTAGTCTCCATATCTCCATAGATTTTGTTGGTGGTATTTCCTTATGTTTTCCTTGCTTGTGATGACCTTACCAGTTTTGAGGATACTTGTAAGTTATTTTGCAAAGGTAACAAATATCATTGGCATCTTTCTGATATTTCCTCATGA
Organism: Raphicerus campestris; assembly: GCA_006410735.1. Lineage (NCBI taxonomy): Eukaryota > Metazoa > Chordata > Mammalia > Artiodactyla > Bovidae > Raphicerus > Raphicerus campestris. The sequence goes on from SJYW01035106.1 coordinate 7,257, forward strand.
TTAGATTTGGATTATGGATTTGTGGTGGAAAACCAGAGAGGCAAGGTGCCGTTCTCTTCCTATCAATAGTATATAGTATCAAGATGACTTATCACTGCTGGTGCTTACCTTAATCACCTGGCTTGAAGTAGTGTTTATCAGGCTCTTCACTCTAGGGTTACTCTTTTTATTCCCTTCTACACTGTACTCTCTGAAGGGATTTACTATAGGTAAGAAAAACCAAACAGCAGCAACAAAAAATAAATTAAAAAAAAAAAAAACCAATGACTGAGAATGTCAAAGGGACATATGACCTAACTGCTAAAAGCAAAGCTGGAACAACTTCAACAAGAATGTTCATAAAGTAATATCTGATTATAATCTAATATATAAAATAAACATCAATGAATCACACTACTAAAACAAGTAATTAAATTAATAAATGAATAGGGAGAATACATAAATCTGCTGCACAATAAAATGAAAAAAATATGTAGATATGCAATTTTCAAGTAAGAAGGATATAATCCCTTTGCTCCTTAAGTGTAGTTGAACATTAGTCTGTTATTTTTAAAGCTTTAAAATTTTTCATGAATTGACATAGTTTAAAAGTCTATGCACATAAGGGCTTCCTTGGTAGCTCAGGCCGTATTCTTGCCTGGAGAATCCCATAGACAGAGGAACCTGGTGTGGCTCAGGGGTAAATAGTCTGCCTGCAATGTAGGGACTGCAGGAGATGTGAGTTCAAACCTTGGATTGAAAAGATCCCCTGGAGGAGGGTATGGAAACCCACTCCAGTATTCTTGACTGCAGAAACCCATGGACAGGGGAGCCTGGAGGTCTACAGTCTATAGGGTTGTAAAGATTTGGACACAACTCAAGCAACTTAGCAAAAACATAAAAGTCTATGCATATAGTTCCATCACTAAAATTTAACTTAAATATCATATAAGAAATGAATTGCCAGGATACAGGATGCTTGGGGCTGGTACACTGGGATAACCCAGAGGGATGGTATGGGGAGGGAAGTAGGTNTGTGTGTGTGTGTGTGTGTGTGTGTGTGTGTTAGTCATTCAGTCATGTCCAACCCTTTGTGACCCTGTGGACTACAGCTAGCCAGGCTCCTCTGTCTTCGGAAATCTTCAAACAAGAATACTGGAGTGAGTTGCCACGCCCTCCTCCAGGGGATCTTCCCCACCCAAGGACTGAACCCAAGTCTCTTATGCCTCCTGCATTTGCAGGTGGTTCTTTATGACTAGTGCCACCTGGGAAGCCAAGTTGGACTGCGATGTTCCCCAAATGATTCTAACATATAGGCAGAGAACTAATGGGTTTCACCATCTCATCTTATGCAATATAAATTTGGATATATCTCTGTAATCACAACTACAGTATGCTACAATAAAGTTAGATAGAAAATTAGAAGTATGTGACATATTGGGCTTCCTAAGTGGTGCTCGGAGAAGGCAATGGCACCCCACTCCAGTACTTTTGCCTGGAAAATTCCATGAATGAAGAAGCCTGGTAGGCTGCAGTCCATGGGGTCGCTGAGGATCGAACACGACTGAGCGACTTCATTTTGCCTTTTCACTTTCGTGCATTGGAGAAGGAAATGGCAACCCACTCCAGTGTTCTTGCCTGGAGAATCCCAGGGATGGGGGGAGCCTTGTGGGCTGCTGTCTACGGGATCGCACAGAGTCGGACACGACTGACTGAAGTGACTTAGCAAGCAAGCAAGTGGTGTTAGTGGTAAAGAACCCACTTGTCAACACAGCAGACAAGAGAAGCAGATTGCATCCCTGGGTGGGGAAAATGTGGATTGCACAGAATCAGACACGACTGAATTGACTTAGCACATATGCACACATGTGATATATGTATTGAAAAGCATCAATTACAAATATTTAAATGTATGCAAAGTACTCCTTCCTCCAAATTTTGCTTTTAATGACAGATTTTTAGGCACCATGATTTATTGTTATTTAATAATATTTATATTCATTATTAATATTCATTTCACTATTCTGCCTTTAGAATAATCTTTTTCCCTATGGAAAATGATTGAAAGAGTTTAAAGAATTAAGTCCTTGTTTGTCTTGGGGCACCTTACTTAAAAGTAAATATTAAATGCTGTGTTAGTTTCTCAGTTGTGTCCAACTGTTCATAACCCCATTGACTCTAGCCCACCAGACTCCACCATCCATGGGATTCTCCAGGCAAGAGTAATGGAGTGGGGTGCCACTTCCTACTCCAAGCATCTTCTCAACCCAGGGATTGAACCCAGATCTCCCGCATCCGAATTTCTTTACCATCAGAGCCACCAGGTTTAAATATACATGCAAAGTTTCTATTATGGTTTCTTTGAAGCTATTCAGATATTGATATCCTATATTACCATTAATTCTTCTAATAATTTCTTTTAAATAATCTTTTATTTTAGAACATTTTTATATTTAAAAAAGTTGTGAGAACAGAATTGCCATATATCTCAAACCAATTTTCCTCATTATTAATATCATACATTCATGTATTTGCCACAATTAATTAAAATGCATTAAAATAATCAGACACATTATGTTATATTTATTAAATTCCATAATTTATTCTATATTATTTTTACTTAATATCCTTTTTCTGTTTCAGGATTCTACTCATAATTCCAATCACCTTAGTCTCCATATCTCCATAGATTTTGTTGGTGGTATTTCCTTATGTTTTCCTTGCTTGTGATGACCTTACCAGTTTTGAGGATACTTGTAAGTTATTTTGCAAAGGTAACAAATATCATTGGCATCTTTCTGATATTTCCTCATGATTAGATTTGGATTATGGATTTGTGGTGGAAAACCAGAGAGGCAAGGTGCCGTTCTCTTCCTATCAATAGTATATAGTATCAAGATGACTTATCACTGCTGGTGCTTACCTTAATCACCTGGCTTGAAGTAGTGTTTATCAGGCTCTTCACTCTAGGGTTACTCTTTTTATTCCCTTCTACACTGTACTCTCTGAAGGGATTTACTATAGGTAAGAAAAACCAAACAGCAGCAACAAAAAATAAATTAAAAAAAAAAAAAACCAATGACTGAGAATGTCAAAGGGACATATGACCTAACTGCTAAAAGCAAAGCTGGAACAACTTCAACAAGAATGTTCATAAAGTAATATCTGATTATAATCTAATATATAAAATAAACATCAATGAATCACACTACTAAAACAAGTAATTAAATTAATAAATGAATAGGGAGAATACATAAATCTGCTGCACAATAAAATGAAAAAAATATGTAGATATGCAATTTTCAAGTAAGAAGGATATAATCCCTTTGCTCCTTAAGTGTAGTTGAACATTAGTCTGTTATTTTTAAAGCTTTAAAATTTTTCATGAATTGACATAGTTTAAAAGTCTATGCACATAAGGGCTTCCTTGGTAGCTCAGGCCGTATTCTTGCCTGGAGAATCCCATAGACAGAGGAACCTGGTGTGGCTCAGGGGTAAATAGTCTGCCTGCAATGTAGGGACTGCAGGAGATGTGAGTTCAAACCTTGGATTGAAAAGATCCCCTGGAGGAGGGTATGGAAACCCACTCCAGTATTCTTGACTGCAGAAACCCATGGACAGGGGAGCCTGGAGGTCTACAGTCTATAGGGTTGTAAAGATTTGGACACAACTCAAGCAACTTAGCAAAAACATAAAAGTCTATGCATATAGTTCCATCACTAAAATTTAACTTAAATATCATATAAGAAATGAATTGCCAGGATACAGGATGCTTGGGGCTGGTACACTGGGATAACCCAGAGGGATGGTATGGGGAGGGAAGTAGGTGGGGAGTTCAGGAGTGGGAACTTATGTACACCTGTGGCAGATTCATGTTGATGTATGGCAAAACCAATACAGTATTGTAAAGTAAAAAATAATAATTAATAATAATAAATTAAAAAATAAAATAAATGCATAGTTGAAATGTTCAGGTCAATAGATATTTGCTTTTATTTATTTTTTAATACTTTATTCTACTTTACAATACTATATTGGTTTTGCCATACATTGACATGAATCAGCCACAGGTGTACACGATCTCCCAATGCTCTTAAAAAGTAAATAAATATGTCTGCAGGCTATGGTCAAGTACTTTTATTTTTTATTTTTTTTATTTAATACTTTATTCCATTTTACAATACTGTATTGGTTTTGCCATACATTGACATGAATTAACCATAGGTGTACCCGATCTCCCAATGCCGAAGCCCCCTCCCACCTCCCATCCCACACCATCTCCCCAGATCATCCCGTACACCAGCCCCAAGCATCCTGTATCCTGTATTGAACATAGACTGGTGCTTCATTTCTTATATGATAGTAAAAATATTTGTTAGTTGAAGAGGGTGGCAGAGGATGAGATGTTTAGATAATATTGCCAACTCAAGGGACATGAATCTGAGCAAACTCCAGGAGATAGTGACAGACAGGAGAGCCTGGCATGCTGCAGTTCATGGAGTCCTAAAGAGTTGAACACAAGTTAGCACCTGAAAAACAATATTTTTACATATCTAAAAGCAGAATTTAGAAATCTTAGAGAGTTTAAATATTTAGGAAACATAGTAAGACTAAATGCTTTTGAACTGTGATTTTGGAGAAGACTCTTGAGAGTTCCTTGGACTGCAAGGAGATCCAACCAGTCCATCCTAAAAGAGATCAGTCCTTTGTGTTCTTTGGAGGGACTGATGTTGAAGCTGAAACTCCAATACTTTGGCCACCAAATGCAGAGAGCTGACTCATTTGAAAAGATCCTATATGCTGGAAAAGATTGAAGGCAGGAGGAGAAGGGGACAACAGAGGATGAGATGGTTGGATGGCATCACCAACACAGTGGACATGGGTTTGGGTGGACTCTGGGAGTTAGTGATGGATAGGGAGCCTGGTGTGCTGTGGTTCATGGGGTCACAAAGAGTCTGACACGACTGAGAGACTGAACTGAACTGAACTGAATAAGACTATGCCAATTTATCCATATATTAAGAAATTTTATGTAAAATATTAAGCAAGTATTAAAAATATTAAAACTGTTTACTCTTCCTTATAGAACCCTACTCACAATAGTATCATTTTTTAAAAATACCATCCACGTGAAAGAACTGGGCTTTTAATCCTAATAGTTTTGCTAGCTAACATTAATTAGAATAAGTAAATTATTTTAGCTACTAGGTAAATAACCTTATTCGTAGAAAAGTGCATTATTTTAGAACAGAGATTTAGATCCAATTTTATATTCTCCTGGTATACATTCTCTTTATTTTCTTTTTTACTGTACTTTATTTTAAATTTCTGATTATATAATAGCTGTCTCTTAT
>SJYW01035106.1:12754-26673 GCA_006410735.1 Raphicerus campestris
CTAGAAAACATAAAAAAATAATGCTTTTATTCTATGTGTTTATCTAAGTTGTTTCAGTCATGTTCAACACTTCCTGACCCCATGGGCTGTAAGCTGCCAGGCTCCTCTGTCCATGGGATTCTCCAGGCAAGAATACTGGAGTGGGTTGCCATTTCCTTTCCAGGAGATCTTCTGCACCCAGGGATTGAACCCAGATCTCCTTCATTGCAGGCAGATTCTTTACCATCTGAGCCATCAGGAAAGCTCTTTTCATTCCATATATTTTTCTACATTTTTAATTACATGTAACCAATTTATTGAATGAACTGCACTGAAGGATGAAAGCAGAAAGCAGTTTAATATTTCTTGCTAATATTTCATTACATTTATTCTATGGATTCCATTTCGCCACTATGGGATAAAATCTTATACAAATTTCATTGCTGTTTTAGTCACTTACAGATAGCAAAAGAATATTTTATTTGTGCACATATAAAAATCCAAACCGGTATAATATCAAAGTTCCAAAATGTCATATGGTTTATTTTTGTCCTCCTTCAGATTAGGCTGAGAAACCTGCTCCGGGAGAGTAGCATATGGTTGATTTCTTCTCTCATTCTCACTCCATTACCTTCTCGTTGCTGTTTTAGGCTCCCATACATTTGCTAGATGCTATTTTAGGCACTCACAACTTTGNTTAATTTTCTGGTGGACTATTTTCATATTCAGATTCTAATATGGAATGTATTAATTAGCTCTTTCAAATTTATGTTATTCAACATTTTGGACAAGTTTGATGGAAAGCATAAACTTACAGACTCCACTTAGAAACTTTCTCATTAACTCATCTCAATGTACATTTAAAACCACCTAGTTGTACAATAAGTATTTTGAGCCATCTCTACAACCTCCTCAAAATGTTTTACTGCAGAAATTTTTGTCAGTGTCTGTGTGTGCAGGCTCAAGCGCTTCAGTCCTATCTGACTCTTCACAACCCTATGGCCTTAGCCCGCCAGGCTCTCTGTCCATGGTTTTCTTCAGGCAGGAATACTACGGTGGGTTGCTGTTCCCTCCTCCAGGGGATCTTCCCGACACACCATTTGATAAAACCCAGGTTCGCTGACCTAAAATATTGCTATTAAATGTAGGATTTTAAAAGAAAAAGGGTGAGATGGCTTCTTTTCTGTGTCAATATATGTTGCTAGCTAATAGCCATCTTTTTACATCTAGAGAGTTACAAACAAGTTGTTGAAACCTCTGTAACTGCGATTTTAGTTTTTTGCAAGTAGAAACATTTGATAGCTTTCAACCGTCTGGTGACTCTTATTTTCCTAGGTTTAACAAACAATGCCAATAATGGTTCTGTGGCACTTCTGCAAATAATCCCAGTTCTTTGCTATGAAATATATCTGAGTTTCTTGATCTGAAATCATATAGATTCTCTCTTCATTTTCTCAAATGTATTCTTTTTAACAATCTCTTCTATACTTTTCATATCTTTTTTGACCAAAAGTGGAATTTAAGTATGAATCAGAAGCTCTGATTTAGCATATAAATTTCAGTTGAGCCATCTGTATCAAATGTAGGCAGATCATATGCTTAGTTTTTGTGTTAACAGACTTCCCCAAAACACTTTTTTTTTCCTTATATTGTTTTACAGAAGCCTAATCTGGTTCTGGGCAAGTTACTTCTCCCCCACCCACCCACTTCTTTCAGGTGAGCCTTTTGGTTTCTTAAGAACAAAACCCAAGATTATATAAAATACAGCATCTTGCATGTAGCACGTACTTGGTGGTGGTGGTTTAGTCACCAAGTTATGTCCAACTCTTGTGATCCCATGGACTTGAGCCTGTCAGACTTCTCTGTCCATGGGATTCTCGAGGCAAGAAACATGGAAATATGCTTGGTAGGTGTTAGCAGAAAGAAAAAGTGAATTAAAGAATATGTTATGGAGTGATTTGTTGAAGATAAATGCTAATAAGTATAGACAGATAGTCATCTTTATCCCTTATTGAAATTGGGACAGCAGCGAGGACAGCCACCATTCTTCTTCATTATAACGACACTGTGGTTTCTTAGTGAGGTGGACACTAACGGGTAATTATCTCAGGGAACAGGAAATCAGAAATAATTAAGGAAAAAGGTTTCAGGCTCCTTCCAAGGTGTGGATTCTTCTCTGATTTGCCTGTTTTTTGTTTGTTCTTTTACTTCAATTCGAATATTGAGGGCATGAATCCACTTATCAGAATGAGCCTCTAAGAACCTGAGAAAGAAGGCGGTGCTATTTTCAGCTTAGAGGGAACTCTAGTGGTTTCTTAAAGTCTGTTTATTTCCTTGAGCTGTACTCAGGAAAATTTATGTCTTTTACTATTGTTCTTGCTGACATTTTACATATATGGCAATAATATTATTAACAGAAGTAGCTATCATTTAGCATACCTACATTTCAGACATCAGGACTATCTCTAACAGCTGNCTTAAAGTCTATTTATTTCCTTGAGCTGTACTCAGGAAAATTTATGTCTTTTACTATTGTTCTTGCTGACATTTTACATATATGGCAATAATATTATTAACAGAAGTAGCTATCATTTAGCATACCTACATTTCAGACATCAGGACTATCTATCTACAGTATGCTTAATAATATTATCTTCATTTTACAAATTAAAAAATTAAGATTAGAGAGTCAAGTGTCAAGACAGTATTTTCCACTTATGAAACACCAGAACCAGGATTCTAATCAGATTCTGTTGGGTTGCAAACTGTTTCTTCCACTTTATCTTATCACTCCTATTTAGTCTTCCAACGTAAATTTTAAATGTCTATNTCATTTTACAAATTAAAAAATTAAGATTAGAGAGTCAAGTGTCAAGACAATATTTTCCACTTATGAAACACCAGAACCAGGATTCTAATCAGATTCTGTTGGGTTGCAAACTGTTTCTTCCACTTTATCTTATCACTCCTATTTAGTCTTCCAACGTAAATTTTAAATGTCTATGGCTGACTCATGTTGAGGTTTGACAGAAAACAACAAAATTTCATAAAGCAGTTATCCTTCAATAAAAAAATAAATTAAAAAAATCAACTATCCTACAATATAAAATAAAAATTTTCAAAAAGAAAAAAAAATAGACTTGGAAAAACCCTGCGTACATTTTGGAAGCAAAGACAAGTTTTCCCTGTTATACCATAACTTTTCACAAATTTTCTAAGGCTGGTTATCTAAGAACTGAATTTAATTCTTCACATCTATCAGGAAGTTTGCTGATACTATACATAGTTCACTGTATGTTAGAATTAATATGTCTTTTTTGTGGATTATCAAGACATTCCCATTTGAAAAAGACATACCATTAAACATTTTATTTATTAATTTTGGCAGTCAGATCTTTAGCCAACTGCCTGTGCTGTCTCTGTTTCATTTTTAGTCTGACAGAAAGGACAATGGGGTGCCTGGGCAAGCTCCCATATTTCAGGATTCTGTTCTACATACAGCTTTTCTGCTGCCATTTTGAAGAAAGAAAGGGACCTATGACAATAGTTATGACAGCAGGCGTAAGTTTTTATGTGATGCCATCCCTTTTCTTTTTACAAAAAGAGGTAAGCAATATCTAAAGTTGATGCTAAAAAATGCAAAGAATATCATGCCAATAATTGCTTCTGCTGTTTTGTAAAAGCAGCTTTATAGAATTAGACTGAAAATACCAAATACATTTTATTTAGAAAAGAGTATTTGCATTTACAACAAATTGTGTGAAAATAGTTATATCAAATCAGATAGAGAATATAGTTTAAAATGTTAGTAATTGCCTGTAACTTCATTCTCAGTGTATATTTTTCTTATTGGTGGCAACAGAATTTAAGTTTCCATTTCTATCAATTCAGTAATCNCAAATTGTGTGAAAATATATCAAATCAGATAGAGAATATAGTTTAAAATGTTAGCAATTGCCTGTAACTTCATTCTCAGTGTATCTTTTTCTTATTGGTGGCAACAGAATTTAAGTTTCCATTTCTATCAATTCAGTAATCATTTTTAGGACATTCTAAGTAAAAGTCGTTGTGCTGGCAGCTGAAGAATTAAGTCTAATGGTGATGCAGCTTCCTCTCAACGAGGACTGAGCTTTCATTCTGGAACAGAACGTGGGAGCTACTTCATGTGACCTGCTCAGTCGTGTCTGATTCTCTGTGACCCTGTGGACCAAAGCCCACCAGGCTCCTCTGTCCATGGGATTCTCCAGACAAGAATACCAGAGTGGGTTGTCATTTCTTCTTCCAGGGCATCTTCCTGATGCAGGGATCCAACCAGCATCTCTTATGTCTCTTGCATTGGGAGGTGGATTCTTTACCTTTGAGCTACTAGGGAAGCCCTGAAAGTGAAAGTGAAGTCACTCAGTCGTGTCCAACTCTTGGCGACCCCATGGACTGCAGCCTACCAGGCTCTTCTCTCCATGGGATTCTCCAGGCAAAAGTACTGGAGTGGATCGCCATTTCCTTCTCCGGAGGATCTTCCCGACCCAGGGATAGAACCCAGGTCTTCCCGCATTGCAGACAGACGCTTTACCATCTCAGCCACCAGGGAAGTCCCTAGTCTACAGGTTAAATATTCTTAAAATTTTGCTGCAGTTAATGCTTTGTGTGCCATGTTTTCCCAGGGCCTGTAGATACACTTTGATAATGTGAGTGAGAGATATTTTAAAAATGAATGAAGCATGAGAGGTAACTGAAAACTTCTAAGTTTCCTAAAAAAGATATCATAGGTAGGTAAGGTCATGGTCATGGTAACTTAGATTGTCCAGAATGATCTCCCTCTGAAAAAGGGTCCAAAAAGCAAGCCTGAATCCAATGAGATTTCTGATGCTTTTTAGAAAGAATAGAAGATCAGCAGGTGTGGTGTGTTTTGAGTGCAAAGCAGAGCTGATTTTGACTGTCAGTGACAAATTTACATTTCACTACAGCCACTAGCTTCAAACTTTTCATATAAAAATATTCTATATAAATTTTTCTTGAAAATAATTTCCCAATTTGAATTTAATCTATCTTCATGTAGCATGGCCACTATTTTCTTTGGGAAATAATAATGAATGAGTAAGAAGTGTTATGGCTGTGAGAAATAAAATGAAAAGCAAAACCGGGCACTTTTTTTGGTTGTTGTTTTTTAAGTGTTTTCATTTATTTAATTTTTTTATTTTTTAAATTAATTTACTTTAATTGAAGGTTAATTACTTTACAATATTGTGGGTTTTGCCATACATTGACATGAATCAGCCACGGGTGTACATGTGTTCACCATCCTGAACCCCACTCCCACCTCCCTCCTCATCCCATCCCTCTGGGTCATAGCAGTGAACCAGCCCTAAGCACCCTGTCTCATGTATTGAATCTGGACTGGTGATCTAGTTCACATATTATGGTAATATATATGCTCCAATGCTATTCTCTCAAATCTGTCCACCCTCACCTTCTCTCATAGAGTCCAAAAGTCTGTCCTTTACATCTGTGTCTCTTTTGTTGTCTCACATATAGAATCATTGTTACCATATTTCTAAATTCCATATATATACATTAGTATTCTGTATTGATGTTTTTCTTTCTGACTTACTTCACTCTGTATAATAGGCTCCAGTTTCATCCACCTCATTAGAACTGATTCAAATGCATTCGTTTTAACAGCTAAGGAATATTCCATTGTGTATATGTACCGCAGCTTTCTTATCCATTCTTTTGTTGATGGACATCTATGTTGCTTCCATATCCTGGCTATTGTAAACAGCGCTGCAATGAACATTGGGGTACACGTGTCTCTCTCNGTTTTAATAGCTAAGGAATATTCCATTGTGTATATGTACCGCAGCTTTCTTATCCATTCTTTTGTTGATGGACATCTATGTTGCTTCCATATCCTGGCTATTGTAAACAGCGCTGCAATGAACATTGGGGTACACGTGTCTCTCTCAATTCTGGTTTCCTTGGTGTGCATGCCCAGTAGTGGGATTTCTGGGTCATATGGCAGTTCTATTTCCAGTTTTTTAAGGAACCTCCACACTGTCCTCCATAGCGGCTGTACTACTTTACATTCCCACCAACAGTGTAAGAGGGTTCCCTTTTCTCCACACCTTCTCCAGCATTTATTTTTTGTAGACTTTTTGATAGCAGCCATTCTGACTGGCATGAGATGGTACCTCATTGTGGTTTTCATTTGCATTTCTCTGATAATGAGTGATGTTGAGCATTTTTTCATGTGTATGTTAGCCATCTGTATGTCTTTGGAGGAATGTCCTTTTAGTTCTTTGGAAATCTAGCATCTTTAAACAGATAATGTAAATTAGAAGCAGTAATTGATTAGAAAATAAAAGGAAATAAATAAGTCCTTGGGATTTTATGTACAGTAGGATGACTCTAGTTAATAATATTTTATTGTATATTTGAAAGTTACAAAGAGAGTCAATCTTAAAAATTCTCATCACCAAGAAAAAAATTGTGGCTATGTGAATTGATAGATATTAACTGAACTTATTGTGAAATAATAATTTCAAAACACATACATATATAAACCCATTATGTCATACACCTACAACTGATATACATATATATGTTATATCTCAGTTGTATCAATTTTATATCAATCATTTAAAAAAGCAATAAAAGGACAAAGATAGTAAATTTAAAATGCCATTAAACCACATTTATTTTGGACGTTTGTGCAGTGCTTTGCAATGTTTAATATAAAGTGAAATACTTCATTGAATATTATCCTTTCACAATACTAATATGCCATGTACATGGTAGAACTTGAAGGGATATAGTATATCACATCCTTTATCTTTGACAACATTTAGAACAAAATCAGAACTGGACATACAAATCAGATAAATTCATTCATTCACTCAACAAACAACTTTTCTGACTCTCTTATACTTGGTACACTTTATAAAAACTGGTGCCAAAGCAGTGAATGAAATAACAATAGCATACACTCATGGAACCTATAGTCCACAGAGGGGCACTGATGGTGGATGGGGGAGAAACAGAGATGTGTTTCTCAAAGCCTACTTCAAGCCAGGACAGGTTGCACATGGCCAGCTATTAGAACTGGGGCTAGATACCAGTACCAGGAATTGGCTTGTTAAGGCCTGGATGTGCTTCTGTGTTGGAACCAAGGTCGCACTCTACAGAAGACACAGCATCTATGCCTGTGCAAAGGCCTAGTCATTTCTGCCTAATGTGTAAGTCCTTAAATGGAGTCACTTGGGATTGGCAGAAATGATCTCTAGTCTGCTTCATAGTGAATGTGCCCCTCATGTTCAATTTTGCAAATTCATGTTTTTCAAAAGTATTATCCTTCTACCCAAATTTGCTATACTCCTAATTCAGTGACATTCTCCTTTCCTGAAAAGCTGTCACAGATATTGGCAAACAATTGAAGATAAAACATTTAGCTGTTACAAGGAAGAAAGCCTACTGGTGAATGCAGATTGAGGACTGGGACTAAATGAGCTTCCTTTCATTTACCTGTGAAGCACACAGCCTTATTTATCCACACAGCCTCTTCCTGAAGTATGGAGAATACACAACAGTAAGAAGACTAGAAAAATAAACATACCCTGCATTCATCACCCAGATAGTTCGCTTTTTCCACATGGATGAGTGAGCAAGGAATGGGGAGAGATGACTTGCTACCCCAGATGAAATCTATCCACAAAGAAGCACGATGTCAGGGGAGAGGACATGCATATTCATGGACCCATTGATATTATCATTCCCATTTCAACAATATTAAGAACAATAAAGTTCAGAAATATTGACTCATTTGCCAAAGATACAATTTTATATAATAAGAAGTAAAGTTTGGACAAGGATATCCAGCCAAACTTCTTCTAAGTATTTGAATGCTTTCTATGCAAGGAATACAGTAGTGGGCAAAGTGAGTCAGAACTTTTGCCCTTAAGTATTTCAGTCAGATTGGGGAGGCAGCAATTTTGGATGATCTGAACATAGCATTATATTTATGATGTTTGATTGAGGGTAGCAAGAGGGCATTGAGACTAGCATCCTTGTCAACAATAAGTTCAGTGGCTTACCAGAGAAAGTGATAACTGAGTTGATCCCAAAGGGTAGTAAGGGGCAAGAGATGAAAGATGGAAAGAAATTCTGGGCAAAAAGACCTGAGACCCAGAAATAAGAAAGAGAGCAGGTCATTGATAAGAGGTTCCAAATGTCTAGAGAGTGTAGCACAAAGGAGGGAGTGATCAAATGTGAACTATAGCAGCATCGAGGATGAGATGATTAGATAGCATCACTGACTCAATGGACATGAATTTGAGCGAACTCCAGGCAATGATGAAAGATAGGGAAGCCTGGCCTGCTGCAGTCCATGAAGCTGGCAAGAGTCAAACACTACTTAGTAACTGAACAACAACAAGACTCATATGGTGGCACTTAGTCAATCAAGAACCAGCCTCACGCCAGGCACCATGCTGTGTGCAGAGAATATGACAACAATGGATAAGATCAATGGTGTCTGGGTCCCCAGATGGCACCACACAAAAGTGTTCAGGTAGGAAAAGGGGTATAGGAGTTGGCACCTTCCTTACCTTTAGGTGCGTCTGTCAGTTGTTTTCTAGCTACAGGTTTGTCTAAACTGAAAAACGAACACAGTTTTGCCAGAGTAAATGTTCTTTAAGCTGCTAAGTCATGTCCAACTCTTTTGTGACCCCATGAATGACAGGCCGCCAGGCTCCTCTGTCCATGAGACTTACCAGACAAGAATACTGGAGTGGACTGCACCTCCTTCTCTAGGGAATCTTCCCATCCTAGGGATTAAACCTGTCTCCTGCATTGGCAGGCAGATTCTTTACCACTGAGCTACCATGGAAACTTCAAAAAACAAAAGGGGGAAGAAACAGGGCATAACTTATGGACTGGGGAACAGAATGTGAAGCAAAGGCATATATTCAGTTAAAAATAATAATATTCTAAGAAAAAACATGTGTAGTCTATCATCATTTCAGTGTCAGTTCTATATCCATCACTTCTAAAATTTTTGTTTACTTGAGAATTTTTCTTTGTATCTTATGTTTTTCTCTCTTTATTGGCTAAATAAACAAGAGCTAATCACATGACTATACAGATAGTTGTTGGGAAGGTCCTAAATCACCCTAGTCTTAACAACAATCATATGAACTGTACTTTCATGCTGACAATTTTTAATTGTCAAACTGCAAATTCCTCCAGGATTCTAACATTTTACTTTGCTGATATTTATAGCACAGTAGGAATAAAGTATCCATATTTAATGGAGTTAGAGTAGAATACATAAAACTTGACTTGGAGCACTTGTTCCAATTTGTCAGAAGTGATAAAGTTTAATATTTCTCCAGAAAATAGGACCAGTAATATGGCTATGAACTTGGGATACTGTAAAGCACATTATAAGCAAGACGACCTCAAAACTAAACTGTGAGAGACAGGCTTTTCCGGGTATCTCCAATATGCTTTTTAACAGATCTATTTAGAACACTTTTTTCAACATTTAAACTATATCTTACATTATTTTCTTGATATTTCAAGATCCAATTAGGAGTTTTGTGCAAACAATTTTATGTATCTAAGTATTTTTAATATATAACTTCCAACAGATACTAATACTTTGTAAAGAAATACTGTTAGTTTTTATGAGATATTATACTGTTCTGCCTTAATGTGATATGTTTAAAGAAATCTCATGTCTGTAGATAAAATGGTCTGTGAAGTGAAACAAAACTATAACCATAGGACAAAGGGAATAAACTACGGTTTATCAAAAGAAAAACATGACTGCTTGAAGAATATTTTAAAAGCAACTCTCTGTGTTAGAGGGAGATCATTGCAAAGGATGGAATTGTCACATTAAATATTTGATCTAAATCAGCTATTATTAATTTTTAATGATGCTAACAATAGAAGCAATACAGCTTCTTGTTTTGTTTACGTGATATTGTTATTTTGCCATTATTTTGACAAGTGGAGTTCAAAAGGAGTTCACTCAGAGACACTGTATGTTTTGAAGATGCAAGGCTGGCACCAGTAGCCACTGGGGACTCTGTTTTAGCATCTAGATTATGAACACACTTAGAACAATTTGGAATTTTCTATTTCATGTCCTGCCCCTAGCCATCCTATTTGTTGCAACCTGTGATCAGATTACAGAAAGATTATACTTTAACCTACATTTAATCTAAATAAAATAGATATCAGAAGCCATGTTAAGAAATTCAATTTTGTTGCTTTTAAGAGGCAGGTAAAAGGTGGGGTTTTATTTTGGTGTATTAAATGCTGATGAGCAACATAAAATTGTTTTCAATATAGTTTATATCTGTGAAGGGCAAAAGTAAGTTGTTCCTTCTTTTCAGGAATACTTTCTATGAAATTTCCTCTGCAGATACCAGTAGCTCAATGGGCAAGAGGTCAGGAAGAATTATAACAAAATATATGTTGGAGAAAATCTTAGGGGCCAACACATTATTTCTAAAAGGCATTTCAGAGTCTTAGACATTGCAACCCTGTCTTTTTTAATACAGTGGTTCCTTTATTTGGTAATAATAAAATGCAGCTTTTCATTATATCTTTTTCCATTATACCTTTTTCAATTATTGTTCTTTTTATTGCTATTTGAGCCCAGTAAGTTTACAATCCATTTTAAGTTCATCTTTAATAAGCATCTGTGGTTGAACAGACCTGGTTTGTACTCTGTTTATTATTTCCAGGTTCCATTAGGGTTTAGGCAGATTTCTCTGACTTCTCTTATGTACCATAAAGATGAAGTAATACATGTGACTTTAAGATCTTCATGATGAATTTTTTAAAAAATTATGTGCACGAGTCATTTTGTTGTATAGATGACAAAGTCACCTTTAATTTGGTTTACATACCATTTAGGAATTACTTACAGCAATATAACTTTTATTTAAAATGTAGAATGTTTTATGGAGCCTTAGAGATTCAACTTTTACACTTACTGTGAGACGTTTCAGGTCTTCTGAGAAAACACTGAGGTTGTAGGGCTTGGTTTCATTTTGTTTTTTATACATTGCTTTAGAGAAAATTGAATAACCATTGTTACAAATAAAGCAAAACTAGAAAAGTTAGAGGGGAAAAAAAAGACACATCATTGCACAAAGACTGTTACAATTCTAAAATGAAATATTTTCCATTTTGAATACTGGTAATAGTTTTTCCCCCTTTAAGCAATGGAAGTAAAATGTTAATAAAATTTGATTAACTACACATGAACTATTTTTACCACCCACTCTTAAATAATTTATTTTATTTCCATTTTTTCTCCCTTATTACAAACTAGGGAAAACAATCTTTCTTTACCAAAAAAGTGTACAGAACTTTGAAGTATTGAATAGTATAGGGTTGGAGTGATCTCTGGCTTTTATTTTTATCTTTTTCCAAGTTAGGAGAACAACGCGTTTCTAAACTGACGCTTGCTAGTTGCTTCCGTTCTGGCTATTGGAAGCCAATTCATGGCTGCATTCCTGGAGAGCATATAAAACTCACATTGTTAGGTAGTTTGCCTGACAGAGGCGCCTTCATGCAAACTAAGATGGATGCGCTGTCAGCTTTCTGTATCAGGGGATCTCCATTTAGTGACCCAGATGAGGATGGCAAGAACTTGTCGCACAAGCATGACAGGACCAGATACGGCTTTAAACGGAGCTCCAAATCTCATACAGATCTGAAGTTGCTGAGAGCACAAAATTTGTCATAAAAGACTTGTCAGTACAGAGTTCATTAAGGTAAAGGATGATAGTACTGTATCTGGACACAACTGAACTTTCCCCTGGCAGCCTGAGTCTCAGTTATAGGAGAGTCGTGTTTTGTTTGGTTTCTTTCCTTAATAACCTCCTAAAATGATTTCATTAAGATTTTCCTCATTCTTCTACCTGAATTCAAAAGTTGCTTTTGGCATTTCCCACCCCCCTCCACATGTTCCTCCTTTATTTTCTCCCTTGTTAAATATGGAGATGTGTTTGTGATGTCAATTCACAGGCACTTGGGACTTAACTGAGTCTGGAGGTGAGGTGTTAAACCTCACAGGGCAGAAGTGTAAGGCTCAAGGTGAAAGACAAGGCTCCTAATCACTTGCACTGCAGCTGCCACATTAGACGTTTCCTGGCTGCCACTGCATTTTCTTTCACTCCGCATCCAGAGATCAGTAAGTGTATTCAAAAACACAGGACTGTCCCCAATTTAGTTAGAATCCTGAAATTAGACTCACAAAGGAGTTAATTTCCAGTTGAAAACTGGTTTCTGAGAAGTTAAAGTCTGCCATTTTAAAATATGTCCTTTTAATACCAATGTATGATTGTTAACTTCAGCATAATTCAGATTTATTGTCTTCTTCAAAGACCATTAAAGGAGGTCTTTTAGTTTGTTTTTTGGTTTGTTTGGTATTTTACTTTCTTTGTTTTTTAAATCCAAAGGACATAGCCATGAAGTCAATCAGGGGCATATCTCCTATTACTCTCATTTTATCGATGGGGAAAACAAAGGAAAAGAATAAAAATAGCTGTTTTGTCCTTATTTTAGAAAACAGAATGGCACTTATTTATTTTCTTGCCGGGAGCCAGTGTGAGGAACTCCGCCCATGGCAAAGGTCATGAGGAAGGAGGCTTGGCATACACAAAGGCGTGATCAAGCCTCAGGAAACCCCCTGTTCCCATGCATCTACCCCCAAAACCAGAGTCTGTTTTATGCTCTTACCTACACCTCTGACTTTACAGAGGGCTCTCCCCCATCACCATTTCTCTTGGAGAAGGAGTTAACTTGCAGCTCCAAGTTAATAAAAATTCCTGGATGTAACAAGAGTGTTTCAACTTACTAACTCCTCTGAAGTTTATCTAGCCTGCCTGTATAGGTTTGTCCGGCCACATGTGATTGTTTACAGCCTCCCTACCGTGAGAGGCAAGAGATATTTTAGTCTTACTAAAGGCAAATTCTTTTGGGAAGTTAAAAATTATTAGTATAGTGGGTTGGTTAGGAATTGTATTGGTGAAGGGTTTTTTATTTGTTGTGTCAATAATTGCTGCTAATTCTCTCCCCTGGATGGGACAAGGGTATCTCAGGTCAAACCTCTCTGCTGGCAAACTAGCTTGTGTGACAGGATTATCCATATTCCTGCCACTACACACATGATTGTTTACTATCTCTCAACCATAAACAGCACAGAGAGTTTTGGAGTATTTTGAGAGTCTTAATTAGCATAGGGCTTTTCTCATTGTTGAGTCAATGATTGCTGCCAGGCCTCCATATCCTTAGACACCTGGGAATATATTAATCAACGTATTTGGAATATAGAAAAGGAAATATAGTAGTTTTTAAGGTTAGCAATACTAGACTTTTTGAGTTAATGAATTTTCTACTTTGTTATAGATCACTGTACTTTGTTATAAATCACTGTGTCTTTGCTATGTAAAAATGTAACTTTATCACTATCTTAAGACTAAATAGATCTTAAGGGGAACATTGGTAAAGGGTTTTCATTTGTTGGGCTGATGTTTGCTGCTAAATCTCCATATTCCCTGCTCTTATAATGAATATAACTAGCATATAGGAGAAATAAGTATTAACCTTTAAGATTAATCATGTTAACCTTGGGTTAAATAAATTCCTTTCTTGATTGTAACTCACTACACCCTCACCCTATAGGAATGCAACTTTATTTGGAGGGTGGTGCCTGGTTTAAGAAAAAACACCCTTGGAAAAAATAAGTTTTTTGGTTATCAGAAAGAAAGGGTTGTAAATGTCAGCAGGCAGAAATGGCTTGAAGATGATGTGAAACCCCGAAGACATTTTTTAATATAAAGCACCTGATTTTGATAAGGTCAGGACTGCTGACCCTCGCGTGACTCTGTATTCATCCCTATATGTAACAAAAGGTATATAAG
>SJYW01035106.1:32243-55401 GCA_006410735.1 Raphicerus campestris
TTTTTTTTTTTTTTATGTAAAGTACCTGATTTTGATAAAGGTCAGTACTGCTGACCCCTGGGTGACTCTGTATTCATCTCTATATGTAACAAAAGGTATATAAGCAAACCTAAAAATAAAGAAATGGGATCAATTTCCAGAGAGACTAATTCCTTCATGTCTTTCTTTCTTGCTCCTCGTTTTTCTGGCTGAATTCCCATCTGGAGAGTGGGTGCCCTCCAAGTCTACTTACCTGTCCCGGCTTTCAAGCCCATGTGAGAAGGAGCCCAAGGAGGCACCTTCTGATATTCAAGTGGTGCCGGTGGCCCAACATACATGGTGCAGATTCTTTGTCTTGGAATTTTATTGGTATCCCACATAAACCAAGTTATTTAGCATCTTTTTCTCTCCTATTGTTTTCTGGCCGAATTCCCATCTGGTGCATGGGTACCGACCAAGCCTGCTAATTTTGCCTGGGCTTCTAAGATAGGACCAGGGGGCCCTCAGTGCCTCCTCTCCTTCGGGAGAATGGGAAGATGCCTGCAGCCTACGTAGGTGGTGATTGGTATTCCATGTAAACCAAGTTATTCAGCCTCTTTTTCTCTGCTAATTTTCTAATCCCTCTCTATCTGTAATTAATTAAATTTTTTCCAAGGACACCAACTCCGTCCCTACCTTTGAATCACCCTGGATCCACCAGGGCTGGACCCTGGCACTTTCTACTCACCATTCCCAGCTTAATTTAAAGGATGATCAAATATTAAATGATATGAATGTGATTATGCTCCTTCCAACCCTTTAGGATGGAAGAACTACTCTTTCAGCTACAACAAGATGCCAGCTCTCAGCTGACTGTCTTCCCTGCATAGCTAGCATCCAATTAATGATCTCTCTAGGGGACACAGGGGTCTAATCCTTGGTCTCAGATGAGGATATCTGTAAAGTATCACCTCAGCTTTAAAGGCTTACCATGGGAGCAGTTGAGGTTTCTGTTGACATTACATGGCAACCCTCTTCCACTCCATCCATCCTGATTCCTCACTTTCTCTTTTTATCCCAAGAACGCTCTACAGGAATCTTCAGAAATCCATATTTTGTCTCAGGCATCTGCTTCCCAGGATATCTGATCAGTGATATGACTTTTAGAACTATGGGGGAGGGCTGGTGATGGTGGTAGAGACATAATAATATGCAACCCTTCAACTTTTTCAACTTGTCTTCTCACAATTTCTGATGTACATTAAAATAATTTTATTTTATTACATTGTATCAACATATACACCTGACAAACACTATAGAGAGGTGCTTATTGAAGATAACAATGCAAATGAAGTAAAGTTGCATGTAAGCAAAGGATAACCCCTGCCTTTTGTCATTTTGAGTATCAATATGGACCGGTAGTCATATTAATACTGATATGTAAAATGATCTTACAAACTGCACATTTGAAACAGTCAAGTAGCTTCACCAGGTGGACAGAAGAATTATCCAGGCTTTACTCTGAAATAATGGACTTGGGTGTCCTTTCATGTGTGTGATCCTCTAATGGAATGAATGGTTTCTTTAATCAGCTATCCACTATGTGCTATACTTTTGTGCTAAGTCGCTTTAGTCATGTCTGACTCTTTGCCACCCCATGGACTATAGCCCACTGGTCTCTACTGCCCATGGGATTCTCCAAGCAAGAATATTGGAATGGGTTGCCATGCCCTCCTCCAGGGGGGTCTTCCCGATGCAGGGATCGAACTGGCATCTCTTATGTTTCCTGTATTGTCAGGCAGGCAAGCTCTTTGCCAAGAGCACCAACTGGGAAACCGTTACTAAATATTTATTAACTTGTGATATTGTCCATGTTGTTTTATTTTCATGCAATATAAATACCATTCTATTGCTGTTCGAGAAACTACCACAAACTCAGGAGCTTAAAATAGCACACAATTTTTACTCAGTATCCATGAGTCAGGAAGATAGCTTGGCTGGGTCCTGTGCTCAGGCTCTCAGCAGGTCTGCACATAAGGTGTCAGGGAAGCTGTGTTCTCATTTGAAGGCACATCTAGGGAAGGATATCACTACTAGGCCCCTCAGGTTGTTGGCAGAATTTATTAGATCTCATGCCATATTATTTTTTCAAAGCTAGCAGGAAAATACAGACAGAGACACATAAACACACAACACATGTACACAGATAGAAAGAAAGAGATTGAAGGGGGAGAGAGCCTCTCTGGTGCTTTGCTTTCAGACTCTGACTTTTAGACTCTATTAAGAGCTCATTAAGAGAGGCTCACCTAAGATAATCTCCCATTTGATTCACTGAAAGTAAACCAATTAGAGTCTTTGATTACATTATCAAAATCCCTTCACCTTTGTCATATTTAGATGTCTAGAAGCAAGTTATAGATTCCACCACACACAAGAGGAGATTAGAAATCGGTGTATATCATCTCAGAATTTTGCCTATCACATGGAATACAATTGTATTATTACAAAACAGACAGCAGTCCTGTTTGGTATTACAAATTATGTTCAAATAGGTCAGTTAGTCAGTTCAGTTGCTCGGTCAAGTCCGACTCTTTGCTACCCCATGGAATGCAGCACAGCAGGCCTCCCTGTCCATCACCGACTCCTGGATTCCACCCAAACTCATGTCCATTGAGTTGGTGATGCCATCCAACCATCTCATCCTCTGTCGTCCCCTTCTCCTCCTGCCTTCAATCTTTCCCAGCATCAGGATCTTTTCAAAAGAGTCAGTTCTTCGCATCAGGTGGCCAAAGTATTGGAGTTTCAGCTTCAGCATCAGTCCTTCCAATGAACATTCAGGACTGATTTTCTTTAGGATGGACTGGTTGGATCGCCTTGCAGTCCAAGGGACTCTCAAGAGTCTTTGCCAATGCCACAGTTCAAAACATCAATTCTTCAGTGCTCAGCTTTCTTTATAGTTCAACTCTGACACTCATACATGACTGCTGGAAAAGCCATAGCCTTGACTAGACAGACCTTTGTTGGCAAAGTAATGTCTCTGCCTTTTAACATGCTGTCTCGGTTGGTCATAATACGTAAGCGTTTTAACAGGAGGGTGTGCATTTTAGTTTAAGAAGAATCTCAAATTCTGGATTTTGTCACCTTGATATTGGAGCCCAGCTAATTATTAGTCCAGGCTTTCTTTGCCTGACTTGGACCTCATGTTACAATTCTTACATGTTTCTACTTCCAGAGCAGGCAGAGCCTCAAATGTGCTCTCTAGAGAANAATTAATTAAATTTTTTCCAAGGACACCAACTCCGTCCCTACCTTTGAATCACCCTGGATCCACCAGGGCTGGACCCTGGCACTTTCTACTCACCATTCCCAGCTTAATTTAAAGGATGATCAAATATTAAATGATATGAATGTGATTATGCTCCTTCCAACCCTTTAGGATGGAAGAACTACTCTTTCAGCTACAACAAGATGCCAGCTCTCAGCTGACTGTCTTCCCTGCATAGCTAGCATCCAATTAATGATCTCTCTAGGGGACACAGGGGTCTAATCCTTGGTCTCAGATGAGGATATCTGTAAAGTATCACCTCAGCTTTAAAGGCTTACCATGGGAGCAGTTGAGGTTTCTGTTGACATTACATGGCAACCCTCTTCCACTCCATCCATCCTGATTCCTCACTTTCTCTAAAAGCTTTTTATCCCAAGAACGCTCTACAGGAATCTTCAGAAATCCATATTTTGTCTCAGGCATCTGCTTCCCAGGATATCTGATCAGTGATATGACTTTTAGAACTATGGGGGAGGGCTGGTGATGGTGGTAGAGACATAATAATATGCAACCCTTCAACTTTTTCAACTTGTCTTCTCACAATTTCTGATGTACATTAAAATAATTTTATTTTATTACATTGTATCAACATATACACCTGACAAACACTATAGAGAGGTGCTTATTGAAGATAACAATGCAAATGAAGTAAAGTTGCATGTAAGCAAAGGATAACCCCTGCCTTTTGTCATTTTGAGTATCAATATGGACCGGTAGTCATATTAATACTGATATGTAAAATGATCTTACAAACTGCACATTTGAAACAGTCAAGTAGCTTCACCAGGTGGACAGAAGAATTATCCAGGCTTTACTCTGAAATAATGGACTTGGGTGTCCTTTCATGTGTGTGATCCTCTAATGGAATGAATGGTTTCTTTAATCAGCTATCCACTATGTGCTATACTTTTGTGCTAAGTCGCTTTAGTCATGTCTGACTCTTTGCCACCCCATGGACTATAGCCCACTGGTCTCTACTGCCCATGGGATTCTCCAAGCAAGAATATTGGAATGGGTTGCCATGCCCTCCTCCAGGGGGGTCTTCCCGATGCAGGGATCGAACTGGCATCTCTTATGTTTCCTGTATTGTCAGGCAGGCAAGCTCTTTGCCAAGAGCACCAACTGGGAAACCGTTACTAAATATTTATTAACTTGTGATATTGTCCATGTTGTTTTATTTTCATGCAATATAAATACCATTCTATTGCTGTTCGAGAAACTACCACAAACTCAGGAGCTTAAAATAGCACACAATTTTTACTCAGTATCCATGAGTCAGGAAGATAGCTTGGCTGGGTCCTGTGCTCAGGCTCTCAGCAGGTCTGCACATAAGGTGTCAGGGAAGCTGTATTCTCATTTGAAGGCACATCTAGGGAAGGATATCACTACTAGGCCCCTCAGGTTGTTGGCAGAATTTATTAGATCTCATGGCATATTATTTTTTCAAAGCTAGCAGGAAAATACAGACAGAGACACATAAACACACAACACATGTACACAGATAGAAAGAAAGAGATTGAAGGGGGAGAGAGCCTCTCTGGTGCTTTGCTTTCAGACTCTGACTTTTAGACTCTATTAAGAGCTCATTAAGAGAGGCTCACCTAAGATAATCTCCCATTTGATTCACTGAAAGTAAACCAATTAGAGTCTTTGATTACATTATCAAAATCCCTTCACCTTTGTCATATTTAGATGTCTAGAAGCAAGTTATAGATTCCACCACACACAAGAGGAGATTAGAAATCGGTGTATATCATCTCAGAATTTTGCCTATCACATGGAATACAATTGTATTATTACAAAACAGACAGCAGTCCTGTTTGGTATTACAAATTATGTTCAAATAGGTCAGTTAGTCAGTTCAGTTGCTCGGTCAAGTCCGACTCTTTGCTACCCCATGGAATGCAGCACAGCAGGCCTCCCTGTCCATCACCGACTCCTGGATTCCACCCAAACTCATGTCCATTGAGTTGGTGATGCCATCCAACCATCTCATCCTCTGTCGTCCCCTTCTCCTCCTGCCTTCAATCTTTCCCAGCATCAGGATCTTTTCAAAAGAGTCAGTTCTTCGCATCAGGTGGCCAAAGTATTGGAGTTTCAGCTTCAGCATCAGTCCTTCCAATGAACATTCAGGACTGATTTTCTTTAGGATGGACTGGTTGGATCGCCTTGCAGTCCAAGGGACTCTCAAGAGTCTTTGCCAATGCCACAGTTCAAAACATCAATTCTTCAGTGCTCAGCTTTCTTTATAGTTCAACTCTGACACTCATACATGACTGCTGGAAAAGCCATAGCCTTGACTAGACAGACCTTTGTTGGCAAAGTAATGTCTCTGCCTTTTAACATGCTGTCTCGGTTGGTCATAATACGTAAGCGTTTTAACAGGAGGGTGTGCATTTTAGTTTAAGAAGAATCTCAAATTCTGGATTTTGTCACCTTGATATTGGAGCCCAGCTAATTATTAGTCCAGGCTTTCTTTGCCTGACTTGGACCTCATGTTACAATTCTTACATGTTTCTACTTCCAGAGCAGGCAGAGCCTCAAATGTGCTCTCTAGAGAAATACATTCGTTTTAATTCTGGGACTCAAATTTCTCCAAACTTTCTATTTTATTTTTCTTACTCAGTTTACTGAATGTTTTGATTATTGCTGACTCAGCATCAACCATTCTTTCCTAAGGAAGAACTGACAAGTCTATCTCTTTTTTATTCTTCAAAAATGGCACTATAGGTACTCTTATGGCTATTGGATTAAAGATTGTGCTTCTTCTGGTGCACTGAAGAGAGAAAGTGGGGACATTTCAAAGCATCATTGTACTTGAATTTGACCACATGACTGACTTGTTGTTGTCACTAAGTCATGTTTGACTCTTTTGTGACATCACGGACTGTAGCCTGCCAGGCTTTGCTATCCATAAGATTTGCCAGGCATGAATATTGGAATGGGTAGCCATTTCCTTTTTCATGGGATCTTCCTGACCTAGGGATTGAACCTGCCTGTCCTGCATTGGCAGCTAGATTCTTTACCACTGGGCCACCTGACTGACTGTATTTGGCCAAAAGCAAATTATTTACTCGAATAGAAACAGTCTTTTGATGACCTCTTGACTTCCTGACATTTGCCATGAAAAGCATTTCTCTGATTGACACTGTGCTGAGAGGGATAAAAGGAAATCAGAACAAGTTTAAATTAAACACGAACTTCAGAGCCAAACCTGTTTGACTCACATCTTGAAGGTAGAACCATGAGTAGAATGCAGCATAGATGGGCTTAACCACGACTGGCCTCAAGTCAGAGGAGCAAGAGAGCAAAGGTGTGTTGTTTAAGCCAATGACTTTTTTTTTTTAAATTTGAAAGTCTAATTGGCTTTATTCAATGATTCATGAATCAGTAAATATCTAGCAAATGGTAGAGCATTCTAAACCACTGAATTTTGCAGTGGTCTGTTAGGCAGCATTATTACTTCAATAGGTAAGCAAGTGTTAGTTGCTCAGTCGTGTACAACTCTTTGTGACTCCATGTACTGTAACCCTCCAGGCTCTTCTGTCCAAGGAATTCTCTAGGCAAGAATACTAGAATAGGTTGCCAGTCCCTTCTCCAGGGATCTTCCCAACCCAGGAATTGAATCCAGGTCTCCTGCATTGCAGAAAGATTCTTTACTATCTGAGCCACCAGGGAAACCCTAACTGCAGCAGTGGTTGAGTAAAATTTTGTATAAATTTATACTTATCTACATTGAGTTTATATAATATGTTGAATAAATCATAATATTAAAAAATGGATATTTAATTATTATTTAGTATACTAATTCTAGCACTACATGGTAATGCTTTTACTTATGATGCACATGGCTTAATGAATAGGGCATCTTGCCCTTAATACATTCTATTAATCTATCAGATTTAAAATAAACCTTACCTTCTCTGTGACTCTTCCACAATTTTTTTTCCCTAGGAACTTTTTTGGATCTCTGCAAGATGAATGAATTTATTAAGTGCTTTAGATTTAACTATACGAAATGTGTTCAGTGGGGCTGAACTTCCTCCTGTGTTTGTGGTTAACCATGGTATTAGGGCTGGCACTGTCATTTCCTACGTTTGTTCTCTGCTAGAGTACTGTTGCAGTGAGTGCTATTTACTTATCAATTCATCAAATATTTATCAAGAGCCTACTATGGACCAGGCACCATGCCAAATATAGTATTATCACTTATATTCTTCTCTGATGATAGAGCTTCTCTACTCAAAACCATAGTGTTAATGATCTTTCAATTCAGTTCAGTTGCTCAGTCGTATCTGACTCTTTGTGACCCCATGAATCGTAGCACTCCAGGCCTCCCTGTCCATCACCAACTCCCGGAGTTCAACCAAACTCATATGCATCAAGTCGGTGATTCCATCCAGCCATCTCATCCTTAGTCCCATCTATATTAGAAACTATTAATAGCTATAAGACATTATAAAATATTGTGCACAAATATATAAATATTTTGATACATATAAGGATACAAAAATTTAAAGGTTGCTATTGATATAGTTGGTAATAAAAGTGTATTATGATAATTACAAAATGATTGAATAATAATGAAAATATAACAAGTATAGCATGTACTATGTCCTTTCTCTATCTCAAGTACTTTTCAAAGTCTTTTACATATATTTGGTCATTAATCCTTACAATACTCTGTGATGTTGTTAATATCATTGTCCCTATGGAAGCCAATACAATTGCTTAAGAACACAAAATTAATAAGCTGTAGAATAAGGTTAAAATCTTATAGAACAGGAAACAATAAAAATGCATATATAGGATAAAAATATTACAAAGGTGTCAACATAATAGAATGGTGAAGAATTCAGACTCTAGAATTAGGCTGTAGGTTCAAGTTTAAGTTTTTGCTTATTTGTTTTGTAACCATGAGTAAGTTAAATCAGCTATCCTCAGTTATACTTCTGTGAAATGAAAAGAATAGACACACCTATCTAATTTTTATGTAAAAATTAAGATGTAAAGCTCTTAGAACTGTGTGGCAAACAAAAAATTGCTGAGTAAATTTCAATAGTTACTATTACCTCACGGTCTTCACAAAATTAACTGAGTGACTTCATAGACCTTATAGACACTGCATGAACAAAACAGACACCTCTATGTAGGAAATTAACCAGTTATAGCACAAGGCTTACCAATGACTGCTCTTTCTAGTTTCACTGTGGAGACTTCTAAAACCAGGATTATGCATCTGGCCTTAGAATCTCATATCTGTGACATGCTTCTCCTCACAGTCATACCACCGTCTTCTTCTACTTCACTTTTAGAGTCTCTCATGGAAGCTGATTGTACAAAAAAGCATAAACTCATCACTTATTACCAACACTTTTCTGGTTTTAATTCTTAAAGACATTACTTGGTTGATACTATTATTACTCCTATTTGCAGTTGGAAAATTGAGGAGAAAGGTGATGAAATGACTTACCCAAGAGGAGCAGAAATGAATTTAGATTGTAGAATCTGTTGTCTGTATCTCCCTAAGAGTTTCATCTGGCATTCAAAATCTTCAAAGTGAATTTTTAAAATTGCATGACTTTAATTTTTAGAACAGTTTTAGGTTTATAGAAAAATTAGGGAAGATTTAGAGAGTTCCCAGATATTCCTCTGCTCTCCCAACTATCCCACATTCCCTCACAATTCCTCCTATTATTGACAACCTGCATTACTGTGGTACATTTATCACAACGGTTGAATCAATATATTTTATTAAATGAAGTCCAAGCTTAGTTATAGGGTGCAACTTTTGTATGGTACATTTTATGGATCTTGCTGACAGTATAAAGGTACATATGCAAATATTAGCAGTATCATAAAGAATAGTTTCACCATCATAAAAAACTTTTGTGCTTATTCATTTCTCTTTCACTCTTCTCAGACCCCTGGCAAACATTCGTCTTTTTACTGCCTCTGAAGCTTTTCCTTTTCTGATAGTCATATAATATGAATCATATAGCATGCAGTTTTTTTTGATTTACTTCTTTCACAGTGATATATTGATACATCTAAGTTTCCACTGTGTCTTTCTATGGCTTTCTTGGGTCTTTCTGTGTCTTCTTATTCCACATTTTATTTATCCATTCACCTATTGGAGGACATCTTGGTTGCTTCTGAATGTGACCAATTATGAATAAAGTTACTATAATTATTTGTGTGCATGATTTTGAGTAGACATGTTTTCAGCTCATTTGAGCAAATACTTAGGAATGTGATTGTTGAATCATATGGCAATAGAACGTTCAGCTCCGTAAATAGTAAACTATGTTCTAAAGTGGCTGTACCATTTTGCATTTCTGGAACAATGGATGAGACTTCCTGCTGTTCTACAACCTTGCTAGCATTTGGTATGTTCAGTGTTTTGGATTTTAACCTTCCTAATAGGTGTGTAGTGCGTGGTATCTCATTGCTTTAATTTAAAACTCCTAATAACAGCTGATGTTAAGTATCTTATTTGATTATTTGCCATTTGTATATTTTCTTTGGGTTTGCAATTGAGAGTTTGGAGTGTGAGGGTGGGGTTTATTTCAGCAAGCTGAAAATAGAAAAGTTTCCATATTTCCTTTAGAGAGGTACTGAAGGATGTAGATACTTTAAGATAAAATATGTCTTTTGGCCTCTTTGTCTTCTCATAAATAATTATTCTATTGTTATGAATAATCAGTGCTGGATCTCAACTCTCAGATGTTGACAAATATGTTTCTGTAATGTTCTCTGGATTAAGGCTAATACACATATCTTTTAAAGCACAATATTGAGTATTGAAATTACTGAAGATCTCTGAAAGTGTTATTCAAAGGCATCAGTTTATGAGGTTACTAGTTACATACATACCCTGTAATCCAGAAAAAGCAACATCTGAGCATCATTCAATGATATTGTTCTACACCAGTGGCTTACAGTTGGGGAAAAAAAAAATTGCCGCACAGCAACTCAGAAACACTGGAGGGCATTAAGTAGCTGGTTAAAAAAAAAAAAAAAAAAGTTCATTTCTTTGACTACTATTGCATAATAGTAATACAGATTTATCAGTGATAGTTTGTGCTTTTGTGAAGGCTAGCAAAATAATTTGGCATTCTCTTTCAGTATAACACCTTACTGTTTTTTAAGCATTCTACTGAACAGCTTTTAGAAAATATATTCCTGACTATGCTCTGTTAGTAATCATGACCAGCAAGAGTTAAGAGTAATCCAGAAAATATAAAGAAATATTGGAAGAAGGGATTTGTGTACTGAAAGACTATAACTTTAAATGCAGATATAAGTAATCTTTTGTAACTCTTAATTAACTTAATTTGAATTTAACACTTTCCTTGGTGTCCTCATTCCTGCTTAAGTCTCTCAGAAGCTGAAATATATCATAATTAACAGTCTCATTCATGCACTTCATGTGTTTTTATTGTGTGAATAAAGCCCTAAAGTTCCTAATTAGATGAAATACAGTCTTTCCAAGTGGTGGATTTGGAATGACTCTTCTATTTGAGATGGCATTATAATTCCTAATAATAATATTAACCATAATCACCATATTACTCAATACCAGCATGTGACTCTTTTTAGTAACATCAAATAGTCTAACTTTCCCAATTTTCTTTCTACATAAAAACATTTATATTTTTACTGCCAGCCATATTAGACCATGCATTTGAAACACTGCATTTCTAGGACTGATGCCTGCATGTCATTATCATCTTCTGTCCTTGTCCCTAATAAATGTTTCCCTGTGGGAGCCACATGGCACTCAAAGCTGCCTGCAGTCTTTCCAGGAGGCAAACAATTAACCACAAAAAGAATTCATTTCCAAAGGGAATTCAAATTAGCTACATTTCTCATGCATGTCTTTATGAGAATGAATTTCATGTAAGTTAAGTCAAACTGCTTTAGTTTGGACTTAATCCTGAGCTTTCTTTGACTAGTGGATAGAAGAGATTTAGGCATGAAGGATGATCTTACCCTAGGATCAGATTTTTTTTTTTTTAATAAAAGCTATGTTAAAGTAAGTTACTAACTTTGGACTTTNACATTCGTCTTTTTACTGCCTCTGAAGCTTTTCCTTTTCTGATAGTCATATAATATGAATCATATAGCATGCAGTTTTTTTTGATTTACTTCTTTCACAGTGATATATTGATACATCTAAGTTTCCACTGTGTCTTTCTATGGCTTTCTTGGGTCTTTCTGTGTCTTCTTATTCCACATTTTATTTATCCATTCACCTATTGGAGGACATCTTGGTTGCTTCTGAATGTGACCAATTATGAATAAAGTTACTATAATTATTTGTATGCATGATTTTGAGTAGACATGTTTTCAGCTCATTTGAGCAAATACTTAGGAATGTGATTGTTGAATCATATGGCAATAGTACGTTCAGTTCTGTAAATAGTAAACTATGTTCTAAAGTGGCTGTACCATTTTGCATTTCTGGAACAATGGATGAGACTTCCTGCTGTTCTACAACCTTGCTAGCATTTGGTATGTTCAGTGTTTTGGATTTTAACCTTCCTAATAGGTGTGTAGTGCGTGGTATCTCATTGCTTTAATTTAAAACTCCTAATAACAGCTGATGTTAAGTATCTTATTTGATTATTTGCCATTTGTATATTTTCTTTGGGTTTGCAATTGAGAGTTTGGAGTGTGAGGGTGGGGTTTATTTCAGCAAGCTGAAAATAGAAAAGTTTCCATATTTCCTTTAGAGAGGTACTGAAGGATGTAGATACTTTAAGATAAAATATGTCTTTTGGCCTCTTTGTCTTCTCATAAATAATTATTCTATTGTTATGAATAATCAGTGCTGGATCTCAACTCTCAGATGTTGACAAATATGTTTCTGTAATGTTCTCTGGATTAAGGCTAATACACATATCTTTTAAAGCACAATATTGAGTATTGAAATTACTGAAGATCTCTGAAAGTGTTATTCAAAGGCATCAGTTTATGAGGTTACTAGTTACATACATACC
Source organism: Raphicerus campestris (assembly GCA_006410735.1). Lineage (NCBI taxonomy): Eukaryota > Metazoa > Chordata > Mammalia > Artiodactyla > Bovidae > Raphicerus > Raphicerus campestris. The sequence continues at coordinate 44,532 of SJYW01035106.1, forward strand.
CTGTAATCCAGAAAAAGCAACATCTGAGCATCATTCAATGATATTGTTCTACACCAGTGGCTTACAGTTGGGGAAAAAAAAATTTGCCGCACAGTATGACACAAGCAACTCAGAAACACTGGAGGGCATTAAGTAGCTGGTAAAAAAAAAAAAAAAAAAAGTTCATTTCTTTGACTACTATTGCATAATAGTAATACAGATTTATCAGTGATAGTTTGTGCTTTTGTGAAGGCTAGCAAAATAATTTGGCATTCTCTTTCAGTATAACACCTTACTGTTTTTTAAGCATTCTACTGAACAGCTTTTAGAAAATATATTCTTTACTATGCTCTGTTAGTAATCATGACCAGCAAGAGTTAAGAGTAATCCAGAAAATATAAAGAAATATTGGAAGAAGGGATTTGTGTACTGGAAGACTATAACTTTAAATGCAGATATAAGTAATCTTTTGTAACTCTTAATTAACTTAATTTGAATTTAACACTTTCCTTGGTGTCCTCATTCCTGCTTAAGTCTCTCAGAAGCTGAAATATATCATAATTAACAGTCTCATTCATGCACTTCATGTGTTTTTATTGTGTGAATAAAGCCCTAAAGTTCCTAATTAGATGAAATACAGTCTTTCCAAGTGGTGGATTTGGAATGACTCTTCTATTTGAGATGGCATTATAATTCCTAATAATAATATTAACCATAATCACCATATTACTCAATACCAGCATGTGACTCTTTTTAGTAACATCAAATAGTCTAACTTTCCCAATTTTCTTTCTACATAAAAACATTTATATTTTTACTGCCAGCCATATTAGACCATGCATTTGAAACACTGCATTTCTAGGACTGATGCCTGCATGTCATTATCATCTTCTGTCCTTGTCCCTAATAAATGTTTCCCTGTGGGAGCCACATGGCACTCAAAGCTGCCTGCAGTCTTTCCAGGAGGCAAACAATTAACCACAAAAAGAATTCATTTCCAAAGGGAATTCAAATTAGCTACATTTCTCATGCATGTCTTTATGAGAATGAATTTCATGTAAGTTAAGTCAAACTGCTTTAGTTTGGACTTAATCCTGAGCTTTCTTTGACTAGTGGATAGAAGAGATTTAGGCATGAAGGATGATCTTACCCTAGGATCAGATTTTTTTTTTTTTAATAAAAGCTATGTTAAAGTAAGTTACTAACTTTGGACTTTTAAAGAAAAGGAACCCACCAGATTAATTTATGGACTTATTATGTATAAAATCATACTAAGTAGTAAAATTAAATATATAAATATAAATTATAGGTCTAAGTAAGCTTTCCAGTGGTCATATATGAATGTGAGAGTTGGACTGTAGAGAAAACTGAATGCTGAAGAATTGATGCTTTTGAACTGTGGTGTTTCAAAGACTCTTGAGAGTCCCTTGGACTGCAAGGAAATCCAACCAATCCATCCTAAAGGAGATCAGTCCTAGGTGTTCATTGGAAGAACAGATACTGAAGCTGAAACTCCAATACCTGATGTGAAGAGCTTACTCATTGGAAAAGACCCTGATGCTGGGAAAGATTGAGGGCAGGAGGAAAAGGGGACAACAGAGGATGAGATGATTGTCTAGCATCACCAACTCCATGGACATGAGTTTGGGTAAACTCCAGGAGTTGGTGATGGACCTAGAGGCCTGGCGTACTGCAGTCCATAGGGTTGCAAAGAGCTGGACATGACTGAGTGACTGAACTGAACTGAAGTAAGCTCCAAAGATATTTATCTTTGGGCCAAATCTGTTTCTTTTGCCCACTTCATGAGATCCTACGGTTTTGTTATCGAATCTGCTGACTAAACTGATTTCATCTTTTGTAGAGCTATTGTCTTTGGTAGGATGTGTTGTAGCCTTCTTATACACTCCCTTTGAAGGTGGTTGAGTACATATTACTACTATTTCTAAATTTGCAGTGTTTACTCAATCAATAAGAAACTGATCTCTCTTTTTTCCATTAAAATTTTTATTTATTTTTGATTGGAAGATACTCGTTTAACAACATTAGATTGGTTTCTGCTGTATATCAACATGAGTAAGCCATAGGCATACATATGTCCTGTCCGTTTTGAACTCCCCTCCCACCTCCATCCCCATCGCACCCTTCTAGGTTGCACAGAGTGCCAGGTTTGAACTCTCTGCGTCACACAGCGAGTTCCCACCAGCTATGTATGCTACCGAGGGTAATGTCTACGTTTCAGTGCTACCCTGTTCCTCCTGCTCTGTCCTTCCCACCCTGTGACCACAAGTCCGTTCTCTATGGTTGTGTCTCCATTGCTGCCCTGAAGATAGGTTCACCAACAGTATCTTTCTAGATTCCATATATATATGCATTAATATATGACATTTGTTTTTCTCTTTCTCGCTTGCTTCATTTTATATAATAGACTGTATAACAGGCTTCATTCTATATAACAGGTTCATCCACCTCATTAGAACTTACTCAAATGCATTCCTTTTTAATGGCTGACAAATATACTAAACTTCTTTTTCTTCTTATTCACAGACTTAACTGTTCTATCCTTTGAGAACTGTGCATCAAACACTTTCTACCTCATAGAGTTCTTACACTGCCATTTGAGTTCTTTTATTCACCTTGGCTACATTGGCCTCTATATAATGAAAATGGGCACCTTTTTCCTTCAATCACTAGCTTCTCTGTTGGGGAAATACTCTCTCTGATGCAGCCAGATACCTTATGTCTTTCTAAAGTTTAGTCTCTCTCCTTCCATGTTGAAGGAGATATTATTTATCTAGCCCATAAGAAAAATCTATTGTTTGATAGGAGACTGCTAACCTCTGTGCAGTTCCACAGGGATGACAGTTCTCATCAAGAAGCTAAGAGAAATCTTTATTTGTATGCTCTCTGTTTCTTTAAATCAAAGCCATCATATATCAAAGGCCTTTGCCTGACAAGAACAAGAGAAATACTCAGCATTTTTATCCTTACTCGTTACTGTCAATTAAATATATTATATAATTATAATGCAAACCAAAGCAAAATGGATAATCGCAACTATACAAGCAATATAGATTAAGCTGAACTTTAGAAAATAAGGTCATGGAACTCAAATTTAATGTTTTCTGTTATAGTTTCACAAACTTTCTCTTGATTTGATTTCAGTGAGTTCTCTCTCTCTCTCTCTCAGATGAAACTGCAAGCAAGGTAGTGTTGCTGCTGCTGCTAAGTCACTTCAGTCATGTCCAACTCTGTGTCCCCATAGACGACAGCCCACCAGCCTCCCTATCCGTGGGATTCTCTAGGCGGGAACACTGGAGTGGGTTGCCATTTCCTTCTCCAATGCATGAAAATGAAAGTGAAAGGGAAGTCGCTCAGTCGTGTCTGACTCTTAGCCACCCCATGGATTGAAAACCCACCAGGCTCCTCTGTCCATGGGATTTGCCAGGCAAGAGTACTGGAGTGGGATGCCATTGCCTTCTCCACAAGGTAGTNTTAGATTGGTTTCTGCTGTATATCAACATGAGTAAGCCATAGGCATACATATGTCCTGTCCGTTTTGAACTCCCCTCCCACCTCCATCCCCATCGCACCCTTCTAGGTTGCACAGAGTGCCAGGTTTGAACTCTCTGCGTCACACAGCGAGTTCCCACCAGCTATGTATGCTACCGAGGGTAATGTCTACGTTTCAGTGCTACCCTGTTCCTCCTGCTCTGTCCTTCCCACCCTGTGACCACAAGTCCGTTCTCTATGGTTGTGTCTCCATTGCTGCCCTGAAGATAGGTTCACCAACAGTATCTTTCTAGATTCCATATATATATGCATTAATATATGACATTTGTTTTTCTCTTTCTCGCTTGCTTCATTTTATATAATAGACTGTATAACAGGCTTCATTCTATATAACAGGTTCATCCACCTCATTAGAACTTACTCAAATGCATTCCTTTTTAATGGCTGACAAATATACTAAACTTCTTTTTCTTCTTATTCACAGACTTAACTGTTCTATCCTTTGAGAACTGTGCATCAAACACTTTCTACCTCATAGAGTTCTTACACTGCCATTTGAGTTCTTTTATTCACCTTGGCTACATTGGCCTCTATATAATGAAAATGGGCACCTTTTTCCTTCAATCACTAGCTTCTCTGTTGGGGAAATACTCTCTCTGATGCAGCCAGATACCTTATGTCTTTCTAAAGTTTAGTCTCTCTCCTTCCATGTTGAAGGAGATATTATTTATCTAGCCCATAAGAAAAATCTATTGTTTGATAGGAGACTGCTAACCTCTGTGCAGTTCCACAGGGATGACAGTTCTCATCAAGAAGCTAAGAGAAATCTTTATTTGTATGCTCTCTGTTTCTTTAAATCAAAGCCATCATATATCAAAGGCCTTTGCCTGACAAGAACAAGAGAAATACTCAGCATTTTTATCCTTACTCGTTACTGTCAATTAAATATATTATATAATTATAATGCAAACCAAAGCAAAATGGATAATCGCAACTATACAAGCAATATAGATTAAGCTGAACTTTAGAAAATAAGGTCATGGAACTCAAATTTAATGTTTTCTGTTATAGTTTCACAAACTTTCTCTTGATTTGATTTCAGTGAGTTCTCTCTCTCTCTCTCTCAGATGAAACTGCAAGCAAGGTAGTGTTGCTGCTGCTGCTAAGTCACTTCAGTCATGTCCAACTCTGTGTCCCCATAGACGACAGCCCACCAGCCTCCCTATCCGTGGGATTCTCTAGGCGGGAACACTGGAGTGGGTTGCCATTTCCTTCTCCAATGCATGAAAATGAAAGTGAAAGGGAAGTCGCTCAGTCGTGTCTGACTCTTAGCCACCCCATGGATTGAAAACCCACCAGGCTCCTCTGTCCATGGGATTTGCCAGGCAAGAGTACTGGAGTGGGGTGCCATTGCCTTCTCCACAAGGTAGNCCTTCCCACCCTGTGACCACAAGTCCGTTCTCTATGGTTGTGTCTCCATTGCTGCCCTGAAGATAGGTTCACCAACAGTATCTTTCTAGATTCCATATATATATGCATTAATATATGACATTTGTTTTTCTCTTTCTCGCTTGCTTCATTTTATATAATAGACTGTATAACAGGCTTCATTCTATATAACAGGTTCATCCACCTCATTAGAACTTACTCAAATGCATTCCTTTTTAATGGCTGACAAATATACTAAACTTCTTTTTCTTCTTATTCACAGACTTAACTGTTCTATCCTTTGAGAACTGTGCATCAAACACTTTCTACCTCATAGAGTTCTTACGCTGCCATTTGAGTTCTTTTATTCACCTTGGCTACATTGGCCTCTATATAATGAAAATGGGCACCTTTTTCCTTCAATCACTAGCTTCTCTGTTGGGGAAATACTCTCTCTGATGCAGCCAGATACCTTATGTCTTTCTAAAGTTTAGTCTCTCTCCTTCCATGTTGAAGGAGATATTATTTATCTAGCCCATAAGAAAAATCTATTGTTTGATAGGAGACTGCTAACCTCTGTGCAGTTCCACAGGGATGACAGTTCTCATCAAGAAGCTAAGAGAAATCTTTATTTGTATGCTCTCTGTTTCTTTAAATCAAAGCCATCATATATCAAAGGCCTTTGCCTGACAAGAACAAGAGAAATACTCAGCATTTTTATCCTTACTCGTTACTGTCAATTAAATATATTATATAATTATAATGCAAACCAAAGCAAAATGGATAATCGCAACTATACAAGCAATATAGATTAAGCTGAACTTTAGAAAATAAGGTCATGGAACTCAAATTTAATGTTTTCTGTTATAGTTTCACAAACTTTCTCTTGATTTGATTTCAGTGAGTTCTCTCTCTCTCTCTCTCAGATGAAACTGCAAGCAAGGTAGTGTTGCTGCTGCTGCTAAGTCACTTCAGTCATGTCCAACTCTGTGTCACCATAGACGACAGCCCACCAGCCTCCCTATCCGTGGGATTCTCTAGGCGGGAACACTGGAGTGGGTTGCCATTTCCTTCTCCAATGCATGAAAATGAAAGTGAAAGGGAAGTCGCTCAGTCGTGTCTGACTCTTAGCCACCCCATGGATTGAAAACCCACCAGGCTCCTCTGTCCATGGGATTTGCCAGGCAAGAGTACTGGAGTGGGATGCCATTGCCTTCTCCACAAGGTAGTGTTGGGTGTCTCAAAAGCCAAGACAAGAAATTTAACCAGTTAAAAGGCAAGTTTCAGGGCAAGAACTGTAATTATCACACAAAGAATGATTTTCTATCAGTAGAAAACAACAAAAAGTTTCTGTAATCAAAATATCTCATTGCCTGCCTTCCTCTGTCTCTGTTGTTTACCTTATCAGTATGGGTGTCCTTAATGCTGTTCGCAATAGCTCCAGTGTTCATTCTTACAGGCAAATGCAGGGTAGGAAGGATGATCTCCATGTCCTTTAAAGTTAGCAATGGCTCTGAGACCTGCCTTGGCCATGTCTAAGTCTGGGTATACCTTGAAGAGCCAGTATGATGATGTGTCATATAATCTTTTTCTCTGTTAATGCAACAGGGAATAGAAACAATGAAATGGTAGCATTTTCATGAATTTAAGCTATGGAGTAGTTAAGATGACTTGGAGCAATGGCCCTAATTAAGCTGCAATTCTTAAAAACCAAGATAAAGACTAAAAAAAAAAAAAGAAAATTGAAATAACTCATAAGGCAAACACCAGAGATAATCATTATCAATAATGATCATATAATCTTCATATATATACAATTTCTTTGTGTGCATACATATATACATGTATATATATTCACACACACATATCCCATACAAAGAATAATAGCATAATGACTTGCTCTTTGATTTAATAGGAACATCTTTCCAAGGAAGAAAATATTTTTTACAATGCAACATTAATAAAGTAACGAATTATATGAATACATTCTCTTAGATTGTAATGATTATTTATTCATGGTTTTTGTTTGTCTATTTTGCTTTTTAAAAACATTTCTGATAATAAGCAACTTAGTTAAGCATCCTAGCTTCAGAATATTTCTACATTACTTAATTATTTCCTCTGAGAATAAATTCCTCTATGTAGAATTTCTGAGTCAATATTTGTGTGAAATGATGTTTCTTGTATGCAAACACATTTTTGAATAGCTAAAATGCTGCCCTTGTAGTACCTGCCTGAGATTTTTTTCTACATTCTTACTAAAAACAGGGATTACTTTTTCTTTTATTATTCCCAGTTTTACTAATGAAATAGTTTTAAACTGTTAAAACTATTTGCATTTGTTTAAATATTGATTTTGTTGGTGTTCAGTTGCTAAGTCATGGTCTGACACTTTGTGAATATCATGTTGATGTTCAGTTGCTAAGTCATGTCTGACACATTTACACCAGTGTGCATATACTGGCTTAGTATATGCATTTTTACATTTTTGTTTCTCATTTGTTTTGTATTTTGTTTACTAGGTGTGATAAAACTCTAGACATGTGTGTTATGTTTCGGCAAGTGTAATAGTGTTTATCACCATCTTCCTAGGGTGAGGCAGTAAGAAGAATCCTTTCTTCCTTTGAGAAAGAAAATATTGAACTACTCTGGAAGTGAAGATAGTTAATCATATAATCTGTATGTTGATAGTCAACTTCTCCCTTTAGGCTATAAAATTAAGATACAATATAAATTGTGTTTTCACTAAGATATCTTTTAACTATCTCCAAGAGATTTTCTGAAGACAAAATTCATTTACATTTTTGTGATCCCTGGTAAAGTACTGTCACATTTTTATTTGATCAAAACTAAGATCAAATTTATCAAAGGAAAATGAATTTGTTTGAACTCTGTATGACAAGTTTGATTTGTTTTAGTTTTTTATAATTGAATTTTAGTAATGTCAAACTATTTTCTCTGTTAAAAAAAAAAAGCCAAACAACTGCAAATATAAAACTTCAACAGTGTCATTTAATAAACTGAAAAGCAGCTTATTTTCACTAGTTAGTATAAGATCAAATCAATTATCAGACCATCTGATTTCTAGCAGTGAATTTTAGAATTCCAGGTGATAATTATCTGATTCTTTTTCTATTTATGGATATAATTTGAAATTTAAAAAATGCGAGTGAGAAAAGAAAGAGAAAATTAATGTCAATTTGGGAAACTGTAAATGTATTTGCAAACTTATTTTGAGCAAGACAAATGAAACAAAGGCATATGTAATCAAAAGTTGGTCTGAATCATTAATAGAGGAAAAAGAGTAGGAGACTCATACTATATGTAATGTAGCCAGTTTTCAGGCCTCTGTCTTGATCAAAGGATCGAATCAGGAACTCAATATTAATTCCAAAATAGTTAATAATTTATTTGAATTAATAAAATTCTACCAGTCAGAGATGGAGATGCAAAAGTGTGTGTATATATATATCATACTTTTCCCCCCATTCTCCAATTGCTTCCTTTATTCAGTTTAGATAAGCTAACATTTCTGTCATGCTCTACATGCTTCAAAATCAGTACTCTAGCCCTGGTCCAGTATATTTCTTTGGCTTTTTACTTCATCTCCCTTCTCTTTTGATTTTGTACCAAAATTCTAGAAAAGTCTTGTTTCATTGGAAAACATCTGCCTCAAAATTAAGGTATACTCATTGCAAGTGGATCTCATAAGCCATTCATAATGATTGCTCCATAGTAGTGTATTCTCCTTTAGTTGTGAATGGAAGTGAGAAAACTACTTCATACTCAAGGAGATTTCTCATTATGGTCATATAGAGAGGTGGACTAAAAAATTTGTATTCTACCTGAGAATGCAAAATGTTTCATACAATGGACAATAAATCAGAATTAGGAATGAGAGCTAGTAACTTCTCTAGCATAACAACAAACTGTTAACAAAACCAAAACAAGCTTAAGCTGCTGTCTCATCATTTGGTTTTATTACTTTATTAACTTAGATTTTAAAGCATCTATGAGAGAATAATATGTGAAAATTAAGAAATTATGTAGAAAAATAACTGACAATTGGGGAAAATATCATCATGGGTGTATTAATCAGAAAGGAATAAACTATACTGAAATAACAAACTACCTGCAATTCTTAATAAAATAATGTTTATTTTTCATTTACTGGACCCTATACCCTTCTGGGCAACTCCTGGGTTCTGGTCTCTATATGCTGACTCAGATCAGGTTGCTTCTTCTGGGGCTGCATTGACTCCATAAGGCCCAAAGCAGGGAATCTGAAGGGTGTTTTCCTTCTTCATCATGGACATGAAGCTCATTTTTTTTTATTCACATTTCATTGGCCAGATATAATCACACGGCCTAATCTATACTAAAGAAGGTGATAAAATGCAGTTTTTGTGTGTAAAAAATGGATAAATAAGAAACTATTTTTGGCAAATATCCAGTCTGTCAAAATGAGATATATCTAATTATACTGAGAATTTATGTATTTATAAATGTATCAAATTTCCCATATATGTGTGCCGGGGGAGGGGTATGTATGTATGTTAGTCACTCAGTCATTGCCCGACTCTTTGTCATCCCTTGGACTGAATCCCACAAGGCTCCTTTGTTCCTAGCATTCTCCAGATAAGAATACTGGAGTGGGTTGCATTCCCTTCTCCAGAGGATCTTCCTGAACCAGGGATTGAACCTGGATATCCCATATTGCAGGTAGATTCTTTACTGACTAAGCCAGCATAGAAGCCCCTATAAATGTGCTAAAATATTAACAATGATACAGTAATTTCTGTATGGAGGGATTTTTTGACATACTTTTGAACTATTTTGATACAGTATTTTTTATTTTTTCTATCACACATATATGTAAGTTGATACATATTTAGAATATGTATATAATCACACTATATATAGTATGTATAGAGAATGAAAGAATCCTTTTATTTTCTTCTATTTGATTAATTTATTAAATGTGACTACAAATTCATTAAATATGAATTCAATTTACTAAATGTTGATTTAGAAGTAAAATATTAAACATATGTTATTAATTTATTAAATTTGAAAAATCTCTGCATACCTATATTTGTTCCTTTTGCCTTTCATATACATAAAGGTCTATAAAAATTAAGATGTTTTGCAATCAGTGGTCTACTTAATTACTTGATTTGTTCAGTTAATGTTTAAAAATGTCTTTATGGCACGCACAGTTTTGATACTGAGAATTTAAACTTGGGGGAAAACTTAGGAGTCTCCATGGATTTTACATTGTAGTTAAAGAAGACTTAAAATAAATGAGAAAAATCAGTAAAATATATAAGATGTTAAAAGTGCTAATGAAAGACGTAAAACAAGTAACAGAGATAGAAGTCCAGAGGTGGTAGAGGGAGGAAACGCAATGTTAAGCAGTACAGTGAAGGAAGTCCTCTTCATTAAACCGATTTCTGAGTAAGGAATTTAAGATAATGAGAAACTCAGACCATGTGGATGTCTATGGAAGGAACTTGCCAGTGAGACTAACAGGAAAAAAAATACCCTGAGACAGAATCCCTGGAGGGTGGAGGAGGGAAATCATAGTCAGGAGTGAAAGGGTTCAGGCAAGTGATAGCATAGTCTCTGCAATCTTGTGAGCCAAGACAATGAAATTGACTTTTTGAGTTGGAAAGTCATTTTAAGCATTTTAAGCAGAGGAAGAAGTGATCATATATATTCTAGACTGCTGGGTGGAGACATATTTTAAAGAGGATCAAGGGATAAGAGTTGAGCTCTCCCCAGCTAGAGTACTAGCAATGGAGACGGTAAGAAATGGTTAGATTGTGGATTCATTTTCAAGGCAAATTCAGAAATGATTTGCTGATTTACCAGATTTGGAATGTGAAAGAAATGCTTCTTCACCTGAAAGAATCAGTTCAGTTCAGTCACTCAGTCGTGTCTGACTCTTTGC
>SJYW01035106.1:69854-83747 GCA_006410735.1 Raphicerus campestris
AAGAGATAATGAAATGTTTTGTGACATCCTGTGTCAACAAACAAAGCAAAAACAATGTTACAAGAAATCAAATGTGGCAAAAGTTTAAAAATTGAGGATTCTAGGTAAGACTGTAAGGTTATTCATTTTGCTATTCTTTCAAGTAACCTATTCTTAAGTATTTTGGGGGGGGGGAGGGAGGGGTGTGTGTGTGTGTGTGTGTGTGTGTTTTAGTACATGACTATACTGTAATGTTAGGGAACGTCTTTCACAGTGTGTCCTCATAGCTCTCTTAAATTTGTATCTGATTCTGACCAAGCATTACCTTAGTGGTTAGTGGTTAGATGGTAGAGTAGAAGGATATGTGCTCATCTTCTCCTGCAACAACTCCAAAATTGCAACTTGTTGCTGAATAACCATTGACAGGAGAATGTTGGATCCCACCAAAAAAAGATACCCCACATCCAAAGACAAATGAGAAGTGCCAAGAAGATGGCAAGAAAGGTAAAATCAAGTTTAGAATCAAACCCATACTCATCAAAGACACTGGGAGGGCTCAAACAAAACCTTGTGTGCACAGGGCCCAGAGACCCTCTATAGACATAGCAAGACCTGCCTTTGAGTGTCTCCTACAGAGGCGTGGGTCAGCAGTGGCCTGCCCCGGGGACTGGGGCTCTGGCTGCAGCAGACCTGGGAGGCACGGCAGTGTGTGGCATAAGTGTTCTTGGAGGAGGTTGCCATTACCCCACCATAGAGCCACCAAGCAGACAACCCACAAACTGGAGAACAATTATATCAAAGAAGTTCTCACACTGTTATGAAAGCTCAAGGACCCACAACAGATTTACCAACCTGGGCATCTGGCAAAAGGGACTGAGAACTCCCAAAGAATTTGACTTTTGAGGCCAGGGGAATTTAATCAAAGAATTTCCACAGGACTTGAGAAACAGACTCTTGGAGGGCACAAACAAAACCTTGTGTACACCGGGACCCAGGAGAAAGGAGCAATGAACCTGCATGAGACTGAGCCAGATTTGCCTTAGTGTCCAGGAGTCTTGGGCTGAGGCGTCGGTTGACACTGGCCCGTTGCAATGTCAGAGGCACTGAATACAACAGTGCTGTGGCATAAGTCCTTTTGAAGGAGGTCACCTTACTTCCATTACGCTCACCATAGCTTGCCCTTAGGAAAAACAACAGCCAAGGAACACAGTCCAACCCATAAACAGAAAATTAGATTAAAGATTTACTGAGCATGGCCCCACCCATCAGAGCAAGATCCAGATTCTCCCACAGCCAGTCTCTCCCATCAGGAAGCTTCCACAAACCTCTNTGAACAAGGAGGCCTGGTGTGCTGCGATTCATGGGGTCGCAAAGAGTCAGACACAACTGAGCGACTGAACTGAACTGAACTGTGGTGGATTCTTTACCAGCTGAGCCACCAGGGAAGCCCCAAATAGTAATGGCACCATAGTATTATTATAATGTTTATTTTTATATATTAAAAAATAATATAATAAATAATAGTTATTTTAAAATCTCTATCACATACCAAAGACTAATGTACTTCACAAACATTACATAATTTCTAATTATTAATACCTTCAAATATATATATCAAGTCCACTTTACACATGAAGGAAGAGAGATTTTAACTGGCCCCAAGTCAATAAAGAGTAGAAAGCCATACATCAGTCTTCACTCTTCAAAGCAAGTTTCTTCACTTCTTATTTAAAGCTTGCTTTATCTGAATGGGACCTCTAATCTTCTCTGGACTACTGAACCTTTGGTGAGATTCTTTAAGATAGGAAGGAATCAGCCTGATTATAAAGAATCAATTCAAATTATACAATTACAATGGCATAAGGATTAGAAGTACTTGTTAGCCATTATATATTTGTGATCTTCACTTCAATTTTATTAAAATATGCTAAATGTTTAATAAATAAATCAGAGTTTTAAAGGAACAGGATATGACTTTTGTTTGACAACATCATTTACTGGCAATCTGATGTCCACTCAGGTTTGACATGACATACAATATTATGTATTCTTTAGTCACTAGGATTCCTATGAACAGAACAATTACAAAGAAAGTATCCAAGATGACAAGAAACAAACAAAATAATTCATTGAGTGTGGGGTATCTTGAATTTTTTCAGCAAGAGATATTAACCCTTGAGAAAAATAAAATGCTGTATTAAAATGAGTCTTAATTATTGGAGGCAAGACAATCACCTGGACCAATAACCTGAAAAAAGTGATCAAAACAGCCTAGCTAATAGAAAGTTTTATCCTTTCCATCAACAAATATTATTTTTCAAAATGTTCTCTTCTCATAAACTGTATGTTGAAATTCTAAAACAATCTACCAGTTTACACATATAATAATATAATTTCATTTTACTTCATGCCAACACTTAAGACATTTTTCTTCATATATGTAATGTTTTACATTCTAGTAAAGTTAATGCAAGGGTGTTAGGACTATGCTAGACATTACTCATTTACAGCAACAAGTGATAATGTAAACAGAGCTTTGCTGAAATACATAACTATCAGAATAACTCAGGGGATCACCTTGCTAGATGTGATGCAATTGTTTTGGCAAATAAAATAAGTGCTAGGATATATGTCTGCATATAGTGGTTCTATTTTTGGGTGTGAAAATAAATTTAGTGTTAGTTTGCTAAGGGGGAATCAAAATTATCAAAGTAGCAAACATAAAGATTCAAAGTAATATGGTATCTTCAAGAATACCATAACAGAAAAAGGATATTTAGTAAAAACTGACAATTTGAATAAACTGTGCATTTTATTTAATAACTGGAGAAGGGAATGGCTACCTACTCCATTATTCTTGCCTGGAGGATTCCATGGACAGAGGATCCTGGNACTTGTTAGCCATTATATATTTGTGATCTTCACTTCAATTTTATTAAAATATGCTAAATGTTTAATAAATAAATCAGAGTTTTAAAGGAACAGGATATGACTTTTGTTTGACAACATCATTTACTGGCAATCTGATGTCCACTCAGGTTTGACATGACATACAATATTACGTATTCTTTAGTCACTAGGATTCCTATGAACAGAACAATTACAAAGAAAGTATCTAAGATGACAAGAAACAAACAAAATAATTCATTGAGTGTGGGGTATCTTGAATTTTTTCAGCAAGAGAGATTAACCCTTGAGAAAAATAAAATGCTGTATTAAAATGAGTCTTAATTATTGGAGGCAAGACAATCACCTGGACCAATAACCTGAAAAAAGTGATCAAAACAGCCTAGCTAATAGAAAGTTTTATCCTTTCCATCAACAAATATTATTTTTCAAAATGTTCTCTTCTCATAAACTGTATGTTGAAATTCTAAAACAATCTACCAGTTTACACATATAATAATATAATTTCATTTTACTTCATGCCAACACTTAAGACATTTTTCTTCATATATGTAATGTTTTACATTCTAGTAAAGTTAATGCAAGGGTGTTAGGACTATGCTAGACATTACTCATTTACAGCAACAAGTGATAATGTAAACAGAGCTTTGCTGAAATACATAACTATCAGAATAACTCAGGGGATCACCTTGCTAGATGTGATGCAATTGTTTTGGCAAATAAAATAAGTGCTAGGATATATGTCTGCATATAGTGGTTCTATTTTTGGGTGTGAAAATAAATTTAGTGTTAGTTTGCTAAGGGGGAATCAAAATTATCAAAGTAGCAAACATAAAGATTCAAAGTAATATGGTATCTTCAAGAATACCATAACAGAAAAAGGATATTTAGTAAAAACTGACAATTTGAATAAACTGTGCATTTTATTTAATAACTGGAGAAGGGAATGGCTACCTACTCCATTATTCTTGCCTGGAGGATTCCATGGACAGAGGATCCTGGCGGGCTACAGTCCATGGGTCGCAAAGAGTTGGACATGACTACCTAGCAGTTTCAGTTTCAACTTTTATTTAATAATAACTTAATAAGTCCATGGGTTACAACAAAGGTAACACTCTGGTGTAAGATATTCATAGTAGGGAAACCAAGTATGGGGTCTATATAAACTTTTTGTACTTCACAGCTGGACAACACTGGAAATCTAATATATTCCTTTTATAAATTGGAGTATAATTGCTTTAAAATATAGTTTTCTGTTGTACAATGTAGTGAATCAGCTATATGTAACAAATATGTTATTTAAAATATGGCCTATTGAAAATAAAACAGAAACAAAAGTTTTGCAATTCTTTCATCGCCAACTTGGGTGTGTCTGTTTATTAATAGTAGTATCTATATTTGATACAATTTTATGTAACAAAAATTGCAAATGTATCTTATGGGAAAATATAATGTAAATGTTAAAAAATAATGGCTTAAATTTTTTAAAATTTCTCTTTAATTAGAGAAAATGCAGTTACTCTCTTGCCACATAAAAAATAGTGCTTTCTCCAGACGTAGTTATACAATTGATTATTAACCATTGAAAAGAAAAGAAAGAAACAAATTTTAACACAACTTTTAAAGTAGAGTCATTCCTTGCCAGCTCACAAATCTTTAACTTCCAGATCTGTTAAGGAGAAAATGCAGTGTAATTATAATCACTGATTGAGATTTTATAAGGAATTATGGAATATTACTATTGAAATGTAATTGTATATATTCTGTGTGGCCTTATTTTAATATTTTTCTATTAAAAAGTTGAGGCATGTAATATAAAAATACTTTAGTAAAAGAAAAAGTAATAACTAGCATGTTTTGTAACTACTTGAGAAAATTCTGTGCACCTTTCATTATTAAATGGTCAGAATATTTTATGTCACTATACCCCTGTTTTAACAGAAGTGTCAACAATATTTATAACAAGATAATAAATGTGGTCAAAGATGGTGTTAACAAGATTTTAACACATTTTTGCTATTTCTGTGTTTTTAGACTATTGATTAAATTTTACAAAATGTATTTTTTCTCATCTGCTAATGGCAATAATATTCTCTACCTCATAGACTGCTATGAGATTAAATTAGATCATGTAAGTATAGTGAATTACAGTCTAGAGAGAAGCATTAAATTGGTTATTTTTCTGGTCTTAGACTGCCTTTTCCCTTTATAGTGAAAAGGAGAACTTGAAATTCAGAACATAAACAATTATTATAATAGTAACAAATGGTTCTCACATTTATATTATGGAATTTAAAATAGTTTCTGATGTAGGCTTACTTCAACCTGTCACATTATCTTTGGTGTTTGATTTAGTTGATAGCAGAGCTTTTTGTTCCAGTGAAACATCTTCTATTCTTTTATAATCAAGCGAAGTCAAACAAGATTTATTACAAATGATATTTAGACTTTTGGTATGTTAAAATTAATCTGCTTTCCTTTAAAAAACACACTAGTATTTACTACACATTGCCATACAGTATCTGCATATTATATATACAGTAAAGATAGACATAGTAAGCAGAAGGAAGGAAGGGAAGAAAGAGAAAGGGAAAGAAAGAAAATAGAAGCAGGAAGAAAGAAAAAGAGAAAGAAAAATTCATAGATTTCTCTCTATGATTTTATTCATGTGCCTTCTGTCTCTGTGTGCATTTCTCTATTGGTAATTACATTTTAGGGATAAGTAAGCAAGTTACTCCTGGTAATTGTGAGGTTTATCCCTAACTGTATTATTGATAAAAGTAAGCCTTTGGGGGAAAAATCACTTTGACATTTTGGATTCTTACTGAGAGAATGGGGATTAAAGAATATACTTACAAGAAAAGAGGAGGTTAGAACTAATCAGTAATTATAGCTTATGAACATTTACAAATTAAAGCTAATTTGTAGACCTAAAGTCTTATCATAAAAATGTTTACTCTGCAAAAGATGTTTCTTTGAAAAAAAAAATACTATTAAACAAGAATCATTCTGTACCATATTTGGAATCCACTATTTTAAATTATCTTAAGACAGGTCTGTCATAAAATTTCTTTTTAAAGGTTTTGTATAGGTAATTAAATGATTTGACACATGTATCAGTTTTGTAAAGTGTTAGGCCTAGTGTTGATCATCATTAAGACAATTTTTTTTTAAAGTATATAAATGATTCATTTGAAGGAGATGAGATGTTTGGGGGAAATTTTGTTAACTTTTTCCAGGATCCAAGAGTATCATTTAACAAATGGTTACTACCTTTTCCCATCAGAAATGGCCCATTACAACCAAGCCATGTATTGTACATTAGGTAAATACAGTTCTTATTTTGTTGATTGAGCTGGAAAAATTAAAAACATTTCCAAAAGAGGACAAAATGAACAAGGAAAGAACTAGGCAAAAAATTCAATCTACTGCCACCCTGTAGTGCTTGGTAAGTCATTAGCTCACATTCCTTTCACATTAGCCAACTTCACATCAGTATACTACCATATTTCACAGCATCTATCAACCCACAGACATCGTCAGAGCAGTAAGAAATGTACTCTTCATTGTTGATCAGAAGAGACAATTACAATTTCTAGTAAATCCCTATCAAAGTCAGTGAAGTACAAGGCAAGCAAAAAAATCCACTTCTCCAGGGTATGCCTTTTCAGCAAGATTTGACAACTTACAAAGAATTATCTGAAATGGATGATCACGATCATTATGTGTCTATCACACAAGTGCTAAATGGATGTGTACTACATGCATCTTGTAAGAATGAGGAAGACATTTCAAGGATATTGGATTAAAATAATTTCAGTGACCTTGTAGCCTCATAAGTAGATATTCAAGACCATCCTGTCTTTTAATTCAACCTGTACAAACAAAAGTACAGTTTAAGAAGAACTGCTTATCATTTTCAGCTTACATAGTACATTCATCTATACTGAACAAAAACATATTTTTATTCTAACACATACACACACCTATAGTAATTCAGAAACTCTAGAATTCTATAATTTCTGATGTAAAGGAAATGGAGTTCTTGATAATTTAGAATCTAATATTCATCATGAAAATTATATAACAAATCTGGTCACTGAAATTTACAATTTTGTTATATTTTTTATAGGTACTATCAGAAGCATAATTTTAATTAAACATTTCTGATTCTAATAGCTGTTTGGGGGTTTTGGAAATAGTAAATAATAAGTTAACAGTTAAACAAAAATAATAATAGAAATCTTAACATATAAAATTGCATTTCAATTTCACTTTTAAAAACCTATAAACTTATGACTAATTTTTTTTGTGAAATTCTTTGATTTTTTGAGGCAGACCTCATTTTGAAGCAGATCTCTTTGGCCAAGTCAAAGTTTAGTTTTGGGGAAAGCCCACTAAAGGACTTATAGAACAAGAAATTGAAAATGGTGGTTATGGCTGAAGTTTATGAAGCTAGAATTAGTATTACTATGCAACAACTCTGCCTGCAATGCAGGTCTGCCTGCAATGCAGGAGACCTGGGTTGAATTCCTGGGTTGGGAAGATCCCCTGGAGAAGGAAATGGCAATCCATTCCAGTATTCTTGCTTGGAAAATCCCATGGACAGAGGAGCCTGGCAGGCTAGAGTCCATGAGTCAGACACGACTTAGTGACTAAACCACCAAACCACATGCAACAACTCAGCTCTGGGAGTTGGTGAAGAATAAGAAAGACATGACTGAGTGACTGAACAACAGCAATAACTCAAGCCTATGTTTAGAATGATACAATCAAGCTGACTTAATGCTATTTCATACCCAAAGTGAGGCCCAAAATTTAAGGAATATTTGTGTCAGTTGTAACCAAAATAATCAGAAATATTTAAATTATCTCTCATAGACACAGATTTACACAATCAGATAACAAACTCTTTGTCATATATTAATGTATTCTACTAGCTCTCAAGTCTTAAAGTAAGTGACAATCCAACCACAGTGCACACAACTAGCAACCAGACCTTGGTTTCTGATACCATTATCCCGCTAAAGGAACCAGGAGTCTTTGGAGTAGTGGCTCTTTCTAGACTGGGGCAATAAATACATATAATACAACAGTGTGCAGCATTTTGTTGTGCCATAAAGTAGAAAAGTGCTAAAAACAAACAAGTAGATGAAGGTATGTCAAAGGTGCACATGCTCCAACAGAATCGCTATCCATAGATAAAGCTGAAGGTTGTGTGAAACAAAATTAAAAAAAAAGAAAGGTACTGGATTATAATCCAAATTATAAACTACCTATCCATGAGTCCATCCTGATAAAAATTAAGGTTGAATAAATTAATAGATGGGAGAGAAGAGATAAATCCTCCATGCATTTGTGTTGCAAGTCCACCATCAAGGAGAAGAGGATCCTTTCACTTAGAGACTTCCAATGAATATAGTTGAGAAAAGAGGAAGATAAATAAAAATGATTTTACAGTGAATAAACCTGACAACACTGCCTTATTTAATATCAATTGTCAAAAACCATGCACATAGCCATGATATTGCATGATGAAATGGTGCTTTATGTTGTTGATTTCTTCCCTAAAACCTGTATCCTCAGTTTTATCAAGAGAAAACATCAACCAAATGCCAATAGGGGAGCATCTTAGAAAATGCTTGACTGTTATTCCTCAAACCTTCTAAAGTCAGCAAAAATGAGGAAAGTCTGAGAAATTTCTACAGTAAAGAAGGGCCTAAGAAGACATGACAACTAAATGTAATGTGGTATCCTGAATGGGACTCCAGAGAAGAAAAATGAAATTAGGTAAAAAACAAAAGAATATAAATAAAATAATAACTTCAGTTAATAATGAAGTATTAATATTAGCTTAAAATTGTACCAAAATATATTAAAGTGAGATGCTAATAATAAGGAGAACTAAATACAGGATAGATGTAAACTCTCTATTCTAGCTTCTCACTTTTTCTGTAAATCTTAAACTGCTTTAAAAACTAAATATTTAAAGTGGAAATACAATTATGAAAATTTTCAGCATAGGTGTTTCATAAATACAAGTGAATTCTAGAGACTTCTGATGTTCTGCCTTCTATAATTACAGTAAGTATTCTCGAGAAAATTGTTACCATAAAAATTGTCTAAGTTTGGGAATGGCTAGATAAATGATATAATTTAATAATTCTTGTATTATTCTATATGAGGTCCAGCTTGTGGTTTGTAAACGTTATTTCCCATAAAATAAATTAAGATCTTTTTGGAGAATGATTTGATTCCAGCTCCAGTCAATGAATATACAAGATAAGCTTGAGACATATTGTTGTGCCTAAAAGCAAAGAAAACAAATACAATAGTATTATATCCAAGGGGCAAAGGAACAAACTTATTGCCTCAAAGACCCTCATGATGGTTAATCTCAGCATTGTTCAGAGGAAACCTACAACGTCAACTCTAGGAGGAGGTAGATTATTCTACAACTTATAGGATCTTGACAGTTGATTTCAATAGGATTCTAGTATGGAAATAAGTTTTATAGGCATTGTTATTGTTTAGTTGCTAAGTTGTGTTGCCTCTTTTGTGACCCAGTCAATTGTAGCCTGTTATGATTCTCTGTCTATGGGACTTCCTAGGCAAGATTATGGAGTGGGTTGCCATTTCCTTCTGCAGGGGATCTTCCCAACCCAGGGATCAAACAAATCCCTGTGTCTTGTGTCTCCTGCATTGTAGGTGGATTCTTTACTGCTAAGCCACATTTATACATATTAGACCCAAGAAAATTAAATATAAGAGTGGGTGAGACAAACAGGATTTGGAATTTAATGTATAAACAAGTGAAAATGACCCTAACAGTTTACTTTTTATTTGAGGCTTAGATTCAAAAGTGGCTTTATAAAGTATTTGGAGCAACAGGAACTCTATTCCTTGTTGGTGGGAATAGAAAATGGTATAGCCATTTTGAAAAGCAGTTTGTCAGTTTCTTACAANATGACCCTAACAGTTTACTTTTTATTTGAGGCTTAGATTCAAAAGTGGCTTTATAAAGTATTTGGAGCAACAGGAACTCTATTCCTTGTTGGTGGGAATAGAAAATGGTATAGCCATTTTGAAAAGCAGTTTGTCAGTTTCTTACAAAATTAACATACTCTTAACCATACAGCAGTCTAATTCCTTGGTATTTACTCAAAGGAGATGAAAGTTTCTGACCACATGCAGTCCTGCA
Source organism: Raphicerus campestris (assembly GCA_006410735.1). NCBI lineage: Eukaryota > Metazoa > Chordata > Mammalia > Artiodactyla > Bovidae > Raphicerus > Raphicerus campestris. The sequence goes on from SJYW01035106.1 coordinate 79,942, forward strand.
CAGGAATGTTTATGGCAGTTTTATTTAAAATTGCACAATTTTTGGAACAACAAAGAGGTCCTTCAGTAGGTGAACAGACAAACTCTGATAAATGAAGACAATGGACTATTATAAAACACTAAATAGAAATGAGATATAGAGTGACTAAAAGACGTAGAGAAAGCTAAAGTGCACATTAAATAAAAAACAATTTGAAAATATACTTACTGTATGATTCCAAATATACGACATTCTAGAAAATGTGAAACTCTGGAGAATTCTGTGGATGGAAGAGCCTGGTAGGCTACAGTCCATGGGGATGAAAAGAGTCAGACACAAGTGACCGACTTCACTTTCACTTTTCTGGAGACAGAAAAAAGATCAGTAGTTTCCGGGGATGTGGGTGAGAAAGAGATGAAAAGGTAGAGTAGAGAGGATCTTTTGAGAAGTGAAAAATACTCTATGATACTACAATAGTGGTTACATGTCATTTGTCTGAACCCATAGAGTGCACAACACCAAGAGTGAATCCTAATATGAACTATGGACTGTGGATAATAAAAATGTGCTAATGTAGGTTCATCAATTGTAACAAATGTACTATTTTGTGGGAGTAGTCTATAGTGGGAGAAACTGTATGTATGGAGGCCAGGGGGTAAATGGGAAATTCCTGTACTTTTCTCTTAATATGCTGTGAACCTAAAACTATTTAAAGAATAATCATAAGGTATTTAAAAATATTTATTAATCTCCCAGTTAATAAATCTGAGATGCCAAAACTTCCTTGGAAACTAATATTAATGCTTTGGAGGACAAGAAGAGTCTTCAAAAAACTTTGAGGTGATTATTTTCTTTAGACTGGGATGAAGGTGAGCTATGATATTATAAAACTATGGTCTCTGATTTCCATGGGTTCTTGGAATGACAATGGGAAGTGTAAATTCCTTACATGTCAGAAACTATCACAGTTGCCTTTGATAAGGCTATAGTTACCTCGGTATACAATAAGTGCAATAAAAACAATAATATATTTCTCTAAAATAATTATAAAATTAAAATTATATATTTGTCTAATCTGGTTAATGATAAATAGAAGTTTTTTTTATTATTTATAACTTCTGTATCTATGAAGTTTTTATTTTTTATTATAGAAAAATATTATATATACTTAAATTTATAAATGTATCATACATTACAATGTTGTACAGCAAATTTCTAGACTTTTTCATCTTGAATCACAGGTATTCAATACACTTTGAGCAGTAACTTTTCATTTTCCCAACACTCCAGCCCTGAGTAATCAACATTTTACTTTATATTCATATGAATTTTAATATATTAAATGTACCATATAGGTGCAGTTTATCATAATATTTCTTGCTTGTTTCACTTAGTGTAATGTCCTCAAGGCACAGCAATTCTGAGGCATATGATAAAATTCCCTTCTTTCTTATGACTGAATAATATTCCACTGAAAGTATATACCACATTTTCTTTATGCATTTATCTGTTAATAGACATTTGGTGCATTACCTTAGAGGCAATTCTTCAGTTTTCACCACTGAGCAAAATGTTAATGTCCTTCCCTCCCAGTTTACTGAGTATTTTTTATCATGAAAGTGCACTGAATTTTATCAGATGCCTTCTCTGTATCTTTTGCAGTGATCATGTGATTTTGATCCTTCCTTCTGTTAATGTGGTATATCACATTGATCAATTTTTAAAATATTGAGCCATTCTTGTTATCTCAGGGACAAATTTCATTTGGTACTAGCTCATGATTATTTTAATGTAAATTTAGTTTTCTATTATTTTGTTGAGGATTTTCCATCTAAATTTATCAGAGATATTGGCAACAGTTTTCTTTTCTTGCTATGTCTTTTTTCTGTCTCCGATAGTATGGTAATACCTGCTTCATAAAATAAATTTGGAAATGTTCATGCTTCTTCAGACTTTTGGAAAAATTTGAGAAAGACTGATGTTAAATCTACTTTACATGTTTTGTATTATACATGATATATGTGTGTGTTTGCTAAGCTGCTTCAGTCATGTTCGACTCTAAGACCCTATGTCTTATAGTCCCTCAGGATCCTCTGTCCAAGGGGATCTCTAGGAAAGAATATTGAAGTGGGTTGCCACACCCTCCTCTATACATGGTATGCTGCTGCTGCTGCTAAGTCACTTCAGTCACACTTCCGACTCTGTGTGACCCCAGAGATGGCAGCCCACCAGGCTCCCCCGTCCCTGGGATTCTCCAGGCAAGAATACTTGAGTGGGTTGCCATTTCCTTTTGCCATTGCCTTTTCCAATACATTGTATACATTGGTATAAATACTATACAATAATAGAATTCACCCATGAAATTGTCTAGTCCTGAGTAGTTATCATTGGGAAATCGTTAGCTACTGAGTCAATCTTCTTACCAGTAATATATCAGCTGAGATTTTTCACTTCTTCTGTATTTGGTCTTGGTAGAGTTTATGTTTCTAAGTTCACCTATTTTTTTTTTAAGTTATCCAATTCCTTGGTATGTAATTATTCATCTTACTCTCATAATCATTTGCATTTCTTCAAATTTTATCTCATGTGTATATTACTGTGCCCACTATGAAAATTAAGATATAGAATATTACCATCACAACGACTGCCCAGGCTACCCTTTTAGAGCCACAGCTAATTGTCTATCCATCCTTTCTCTCTAACATCTAGCAAGCACTAATTTATTCTGCATTTCAATAATTTTTTGATTTTGAGAATCATATAAAATAGATCAAAAAGTAGCCTGCTTCTTCATATTGGTTGTCTTTATTCAGCATAATCCCCTTGAGGCACATCCAAGTTGTCAAAAAATTGGATGTCTTTATTCAGTATAATCCCCTTGAGGCACATCAATTGTTCATTACAATGTGCCATTTTGCTTTACCACTCACCTACTGAAGAACATTCCAGTTTAGGATATTGTGATAGTTCACTTCAGTACAGTCACTGATTCATGTTCGGCTCTTTGCTTACCCCATGGACTGCAGCATGCTAGGCCTCTCTGTCCATTACCAACTCCCAGAGTTCACCCAAACTCATGCCCATTGAATCAGTGATACCAACCAACCGTCTCATACTCTGTTGTCCCCTTCTTCTCTTGCTTTCAATTTTTCCCAGCATCAGGGTCTTTTCCATGGAGTTTCATCTTCAGCATCAGTCCTTCCAATGAATATTCAGGATTGATTTCCTTTAGGATGGACTGACGAAAGCTCATTTCAGTCCAAGGGGCTCTCAAGAGTCTTTTATCCAACACCACAGTTCAAAAGCATCAATTCTTTGGTGCCCAGCTTTCTCTGTAGTCCAACTTTCACATGCATACATAACTAGTGGAAAAAACATAGCTTTGGCTAGACAGACCATTGCTGGCTAAGTAATGTCTCTGCTTTTTAACATGCTGTCTAGGTCGGTCATAGCTTGTCTTCCAAGGAGCAAGCATCTTTTAATTTCATGGTTGCAGTCACCATCTGCAGTGATTTTGGAGTTCCTCCTTCCAAAAAAAAAAAGTCTTTCACTGTTTCCATTGGTTCCCCATATATTTGCCATGAAGTGATGGGACCAGATGCCATAATCTCAGTTTTCGGAATGTTGAGTTTTAAGCCAACTTTTTCACTCTCCTCTTTCACTTTCATCAAGAAGCTTTTTAGTTCCTCTTCACTTTCTGCCATAAGGGTGCTGTCATCTGCATATCTGAGGTTATTGATATTTCTCCCGGCAATCTTGATTCCAGCTTGTATTTCTTCCAGTCCAGTGTTTCTCATGATGTACTCTGCATATAAGTTAAATAAGCA
>SJYW01035106.1:84661-97629 GCA_006410735.1 Raphicerus campestris
AGTTCACGGTTCACATATTGCTGAAGCCTGAGAATTTTGAGCATTACTTTACTAGCATGTGAGATGAGTGCAATTGTGGGGTAGTTTGAGCATTCTTTGGCATTGCCTTTCTTTGGAATTGGAATGAAAACTGACCTTTTCCAGTCCTGTGGCCACTGCTGAGTTTTCCAAATTTGCTGGCATATTAAGTGCAGCACTTCCACAGCATCATCTTTCAGGATTTGAAACAGCTCAACTGGAATTCCATCACCTCCACTAGCTTTGTTCATAATGATGCTTTCTAAGGCCCATTTGACTTCACATTCCAAGATGTCTGGCTCTAGATGAGTGATCACATCATCATGATTATCTGGGTCATGAAGATCTTTTTTGTACAGTCCTTCCATGTATTCTTGATACCTCTTTTAATATCTTCTGATTCTGTTAGGTCCAGACCGTTTCTGTCCTTTATTGAGCCTATCTTTGCATGAAATGTTCCCTTGGTATCTCTAATTTTATTGAAGAGCTCTCTAGTCTTTCCCATTTTGTTGTTTTCCTCTATTTCTTTACATTGATCACTGAAGAAGGCTTTCTTATCTCTTCTTGCTATTATTTGGAACTCTGCATTCAGATGCTTATATCTTTCCTTTTCTCCTTTGCTTTTCACCTCTGTTCTTTTCACAGCTATTTATAAGGCCTCTCCAGATAACCATTTTGCTTTTTTGTGTTCTTGTCACCTCCTCTTAATCTCTTCTTCTGTTAGCTCCATACCATTTCTGTCCTTTAGTGAGCCCATCTTTGCGTGAAATGTTCCTTTGTATCTCTAATTTTCTTGAAGAGATCTTTAGTATTTCCCATTCCATCGTTTTCCTCTATTTATTTTCATTGATCACAGAGGAAGGCTTTCTTATCTCTCCTTGCTATTGTTTGGAATTCTTCATTCAAATGGGTATATCTTTCCTTTTCTCCCTTGCCTTTCACTTCTCTTTGTTTCACAGCTATTTGTAAGGCCTCCTCAGACAGCCATTTTGCCTTTGTGCATTTATTTTTCTTGGGATTGCCTTGATTCCTGTCTCCTATACAAAGTCATGAACCTCCATCCATAGTTCTTCAGGCACTATCTCTCTCAGATCTAATCCCTTGAATCTATTTGTCTCTTTTACTGTATAATAATAAGGGATTTGATTTAGGTCATACCTTAATGGTCTAGTTGTTTCCCTTACTTTTTTTCAATTTAAGTCTGAATTTGGCAATAAGGAGTTCATGATCTGAGCCACAGTCAGCTCCCAGTCTATTTTTGCTGACTGTATAGAGCTTCTCCATCTTTGGCTGCAAATAATGTAATGAATCTGATTTAGTTATTAACCATGTGGTGATGTCCATGTGTAGAGTCTCCTCTTGTGTTGTTGGAAGAGGGTGTTTGCTATGACCAGTGTGTTCTCCTCACAAAACTCTATTAGCCTTTGCCTTGCTTCATTCTGTAGTCCAATGCCAAATTTACCTGTTACTCCAGGTATTTCTTGACTTCCCACTTTTGCATTCCAGTCCCCTATGATGAAAAGGAAATCTTTTTGGGGTGTTAGTTCTAGTAGGTCTTGTAGGTTTTCATGGTACCATTCAACTTCATCTTCTTCTGGTGTTACTGGTCAGGGCATAGACTTGGATTACCGTGATAGTGAATGGTTTGCCTTGGAAATGAACAGAGATCATTCTGTTGTTTGAGATTGCATCCAAGTACTGCATTTTGGACTGTTTTGTTGACTATGATGGCTATTCCATTTCTTCTAAGGGATTCCTGCCCACAGTAGTAGATATAATGGTTATCTGAGTTAAATTCACCCATTCCAGTCCATTTTAGTTCACTGATTCCTAAAATGTCAGTGTTCACTCTTACCATCACCTGTTTGATCCCTTCCAACTTGCCTTGATTCATGGACCTAACATTCCAGGTTCCTATGCAATATTGCTCTTTATAGCATCAGATCTTGCTTCCATCACCAGTCACATCTGCAGCTGGGTCTTGTTTTTGCTTTGGCTCCATCCCTTCATTCTTTCTGGAGTTATTTCTCCACTGACCTCCAGTAGTATATTGGACACCTACCAACCTGGAGAGTTTATTTCGAGTGTCCTATCTTTTTGCTTTTTCATACTGTTCGTGGGGTTCTCAAGACAGCAATTCTGAAGTGGTTTGCCATTCCTTTCTCCAGTGGTACCTCATTTTGTCAGAACTCTCCACCATGACCCATCTGTCTTGGGTGGCCTCACACGGCATGGCTTAGTTTCACTGAGTTAGACAAGGCTGTGGTCCATGTGATCAAATTGCTTATTTTTCTGTGATTGAGGTTTTCAATTTGTATATACTAATTTTTATGTGAATATAAACTTTCACTTTCTTGGAATAAATGTCTAAGAATGAAGTTACTGTATAGTATTATAGTTATATATTTGACTTTATATAAAATTTCCACATTGTTTTCCAAAGCAGTTGTTTTATTTTATATTCCTACCATCAGGGTATACATGATACGGTTTTCAATATCCTCTCCAACATTTGTTGTTAACACTATTTTTAAAGTTCATTTTAGCCATTCTAATAGGTTTGTAGTGATACCTTATTGCTGTTTTAACTGTATTTTTTTAAAGCATTCTGTTCTATTGATCTAGGTTCTACTCCTTCACCAATACAACAGTCTTTTTTATTATAGCTATATAATAACACTGAAGAGATTCATTCCTTCAAATTGACTCCTCTTTTTCAACATTGTTTTAGATATGCAATGTCTTTTGTCTTATCATATAGCATTTATAATAACCATGCCTGTGTCTAAAAAAATCTGGTTAAATTTTTGATAAGAATTCCATTGTCTAATATTAAATTTGGAAAAATGGAGATTTCTGTACTCTTTAATCTTTTAAACCATGAATTCCCTTTTTTGTTTTCATGTTTCTTTAATTAATGCTATGTTCAAAATGTTCGTTAAAATGTTTATTAAATTATTTTTAGTTCTGACTTTCTTATTAGCTGAAACTTCTAACAATATCCTGAATATCATGTTGATACCTTGCCAGTACCATAAATTTAGCATGTACAATTTTAAAATGTCAGAGTGGAAAGACATAGTAGGAGGATGCTGGGATCACTTCCCCCATGAACACATCCAAATTGCACAACTACATGTGGAGCAACTCTCACTAGAAACAACCTAGAGACTGCCGGTCTCTTCTATGACTTAGGCAGTAAAGAAAGATTCACACAGAGTCTGATAGGAACGGAGGAGCTGTGATCTATAGTATGGTCAAGAACCTCACCGCTTGTGGGGAACGCAGAAAAGGAAGGGGATACAATGGGCCCAAGGACCCTCAGTGAAGAGTGAGAGATTCAAGCCACATATTAGGTTAACCCCAGACCAGAGGTCTGATGTCAGGAAGATGAGTCTTCTTAGTTGGCCTGAAAACCAATGTGGGTTACCAGAGGTCTGTAAGAAATGAGGACTTTGCTCTTAAGTACTGTCTAGACACCCTTGCTTACTCCTGATCACCTTGTGGACTGCAGATTAAAAATTATCAGTTTTGCTAGGACCACATTAAGGCACACCCCAGACCATACCAGATACCTTCTCCAGCCTGTCTTGTTTTGGTGCTGCTGCACAGTATGGCAAAAGTTGCCATTGCTAAGGAGAGTGCACACATTTAGAGGAAATTGAACCAGCTCAGATCTGACCCAGCCTCAGATCATTTCAGAGGCAGCCATTGCCAGAGATTACATGAGCACCCATTTTTATGATGAGAAAAACTATGTCCAGGATGGAAGCTGATACTGTCTGCAGGAGTGAACTCAGCTCAGCAGTGTGACATCAGTCCCTCTAGCACCTAACCCAATACCTAAGAAAGGAGCACTCAGTGAGGGAAAAAGTGAATCCAGTACAAAATGTATAAGCTTAAGACCTGTGTCATTTCTCCACAGAGGAGGCTATCATTACACAGGAGAGGAGCCTATCCCCTTAGCCTTCTGGTCTAGCCTTTTGTAACCCTAACTCACCCCTGAAAAGAAGATAACTGTCATTGAGCATAGGAGAAGCCCTGGCTCACACCTGACTCTGGCGTTTTCCCTTCATCTCCTGTACTAGGTCACACCAAGGTGGTGGCTATCAGTACAAAACAGGTAAAAATGTGTCTTTCAGTTTAAACAAGTAGGTATAAGTATAGGGCTTCCCAGGTGGTAAAGAATCTTCATGCCAATGCAAGAGACACAGGTTTGGTCTCTGGGTTGGGAAGGCCCCCTGAAGAAAGAAATGGAAATCTACTCTAGTATTCTTGCCTGGGATAGCCCATGGACAGGGGAGCCTGGTGGGCTACAGTCCATGGTGTCACAAAGAGGCAGACATGACTGAGCAAATATGAGTTACATATATGAGATCCATAGTAGCCATACATCAAAAACCTATAGTGGATGCATAAATCTTAGAGAGAAAAGAACACAAACATAACAGTAAAGATAATAGTCAAAGCACAAGCGGAGAGACTAGAATAAAAGAATAGATAAAAACTACATAAACAACTTTAAAACAAGTTATACAATGTCAGCAGACTAAATACTCCAATCAAAAGACATAAAGTGGTTGACAGGATTTTAAAAAATGTTGTATCTATACGCTCCCTATAAAAGACACTTCAGAGAGAGCAAAAGACACTGATTAAAAGAGAGAGAAAGGAAAAAGACATTCCATGTAAATAGAAATAAAAAGAAAGCTGCAGTAGCAAAACCAAATCTATAATAAAAGACATAGAAATGAATTATATAACAAAAAACTGGGGTGTTACATGGCATATTAGCTTAGTTGGACTTAATAGATGCCCACAGGACATTACATATCAGAACAAGAGAATACATTCTCCCGGTTATACTACATCCTAGATCACTAAAGAAAACTTAACAAATTTAAAAGGATAGAAGTTACATCAAGCTTTTTAGCTCTGCTTTTTTTCTTTCATTTTTAGTATTCATGTGTCTGTGTTTTTCCCATTTCTTATAATTGATTTTTAGTGTCATACTGCTGTAATCAAAATAGATGCTTGATGTAACTTCTATCCTCTTAAATTTGTTAAGGGTCTTTCTGTGTCCTAGACCCCAAGGACTATAGCACACCAGATTTCCCTGTCCATCACCAACTTCCAGAGGTTACTTAAACTCATGTCCATTGAGTCAGTGATGCCATTCAACCATATTATCCTCTATTGTCCCCATCTTCTCCTTCCTTCAGTTTTTCTCAGCATCAGGGTCTTTTCCAATGAGTCAGCTCTTCCCATCAGGTGGCCAAAGAATTGGAGCTTCAGCCTCATCATCAGTCCTTTAAAGGAATTTTCAGGACTGATTTTGCTTAGTATTGACTGGTTTGATTTCCTTTCAGTCCAAGGGACTCTCAAGAGTCTTCTTCAACACCAAAGTCCATATCATCAATTCTTCAGTGTTCAGCTATCTTTTTTGTCCAACTCTCACATCCATATTTGACTACTAGGTTTGACTAGATGGACTTTTGTTGACAAAATAATGTCTCTGCTTTTTAATATGTTATCTAGGTTTGTCATAACTTTTCTTCCGAGTAACTGTCTTTTAATTTCATGGCTGCAGTCACCATCTGCAGTGATTTTGGAGCCCAAGAAAATAAAGTTTGTCACTGTTTCCATTGTTTCCCCATCTATTTGCCATGAAGTGATGGGACTGGATGCCATGAGCTTAGTTTTTGACTGTTCAGCTTTAACTCAACTTTTTCACTTTCCTTTTTCACTTTCATCAAGAGGTTCTTTAGTTCTTCTTCACTTTCTGGCATAAGGGTAGTATCATCTGCATATCTGAGGTTATTTTGAACTACAAATAATTTTTTTTAAATTATGTTAAACCCCAAAGGACCTTGAATAACTGAAGAAACGTTGAGAAAAAAGAAACACAGCTAAATGTATCACTACTTTAGACACATTATTGTACAAAGCTACAGTAATCAAAACATCATGGTACTTGTACAAAAACACAGTGATCAATGAAGCATAATAGAGAGACCAGTAATAAATGGAGATACATTTGGTCAATTAATCTATTACAAAGGANAAAATTATGTTAAACCCCAAAGGAACTTGAATAACTGAAGAAACGTTGAGAAAAAAAAACACAGCTAAATGTATCATTACTTTAGACACATTATTGTACAAAGCTACAGTAATCAAAACATCATGGTACTTGTACAAAAACAAACACAGTGATCAATGAAGCATAATAGAGAGACCAGTAATAAATGGAGATACATTTGGTCAATTAATCTATTACAAAGGATGCAAGAATATGCAATAAGGAAAAGACAGTCTCTTCAATAAGTGGTTCTGGGAAAACAGAAAAGTACATGTAAAAAAATGAAATTAGAACCTTTTCTCAAACCATATACAAAATTAACTCAAAATAGAATAATGACCCAATGTAAGACTAGAAATCATAAAACCTTTAAAAGACAAAATAAGCAGTACACTCTTTACATCAATTTTAACAATACTTCTTTAAATCTGTCTCCTCATGCAAAGGAACCAAGAGCAAAAATAAGCAAGCAGGGCCTAATTAAACTTAGAAGGTTTTGCAGAGAAAAATAAAACATTGAAAAACAAAACAAAACAAAAGACAGCCTACTAAATGGAAGAAAAATTTTGCAAGATACATAATTGATAAGGGTTAATATTTAAAAATATATAAACACCTCATAAAATTCTATATAAAAGACAAGCAGCCTGATTAAACTGGGCAGAAGACATGAATGGACATTTTCCCAGGGAAGACATGCAGATGGCCAAAACACACATGAAAAGATGCTGAACATTGCTAACCAGAGAAATGTAAGTANTATAAACACCTCATAAAATTCTATATAAAAGACAAGCAGCCTGATTAAACTGGGCAGAAGACATGAATGGACATTTTCCCAGGGAAGACATGCAGATGGCCAAAACACACATGAAAAGATGCTGAACATTGCTAACCAGAGAAATGTAAGTAAAAACCACAATGAGGTATCACCTCATATCTGTCAGAATGGCTATTATCAGCAAGACAGCAAATAACAAATCTTGGTGAGGATATGGGTAAAAAGGAACCTTAGTTCACCACTGGTGGGGATGTAAATTGGCATTGTCACTATGGAAAACAGTATAGAGTTTCTTCAATAAAACAACAACAACAACAAAAAGATTATCATACAATCCATCAATTTCACTTCTGAGTATATGTCTAAAGAAAATTAAAATACTAATTTGAAAACATACATGCACCCTAATGTTGGTAGTAATTTTATTTACAATTTCCAAGACATGATAGCAACCTAAATGTCTATCAACAGATGAGTGTATAAAGAGTGCGTTGTTTACATTTAGAACATGGTATTAACTAAGCCATATCTAGAAAGTATGAAATTTTGCCATTTGCAACATGGATGAACCTGGAGAATTTATTAATATGTTTAGTGAAGTAAGTCAGACACAGAAAAGCAAATGTGATATATTTTAATTTATATGTAGAATCTAAAATATAACAAAATTAAATGAATATAACAGANGTTTTATGGTTTTGGGTTTTTTTTTTTTTTTACTTTTTCACTATAAAAGCAGTCTAGAGAGATCTGTTGTGATAAATGGCAGAATTCTTCTCAGAGAAAATGGCAGGCAGACAGTCCAGGGGAGATGAAAGAAGAAAAATCAGTAGTCAAGGACATTCAATGTCCAGGAACTCTCAAAATAAATGTTTGCCTATTCATGCTTATTAATTCCAAGTATTATTCTACTTAATGAAATACTTAGAGTATGTTAATTTAAAACTCTAAGATAGAAACTAACAGTAAAATCCTTCCTTCTTTGTGAACAAAAATAGTGTCAATTGCAAGCTCTTAAAAGTATTAAGTGAATGTGAACAGCCTCGGAACTTCTCTATTCTTTTTCTAAATACAGAACTAAATGAATGAAAAATAGGAACCTTATTTCATCATGTTTCTAGTTCATAAAAACTACTCTTGCCTCAAAAATCTGGATTTGAACAAGCAAATCCAGTTTTTCTTCTTTTTGTAACTGTCCTGTGTACAGCAAATACATGGGATCCTGTGTTGAAATAGTCTGATCTCTTCCTGGAAGAACATAATCTGTTCATTTCTGTGAAGTTCACAAAGAATCATCACCACTGTTAGAAAGGGCCAAAAGTTTATATAAGGTTGCTGTTCTCTTCATTATGGGTAAGTCCACAGTTTGGAGGAAGGATGACTGAGGTCACTGTCATTTTGTTAGAAATTAGCTCTGGCCTTGAAGAAAGGGGTTTGGAAGAAATAATGCAATGAGAACATGCTTTACTGAAAATGTTTGCAGTTTAGTGCTTGGCTTCTCTACTGGTTGAGAACTAAGGTTAAAATCAGACACACTAGAAGTTCAGGCAAGCAATGCATGTCTGGTGGTCAAAATGTTTCCATAGTGATAAGCTCTCCATTAGACACAGTGGAACTGGCCAGCCTGACTTCCAAGACTCTCTTGGTTGAACAGCAGACCTAAGACCCATTCAGGAAGGAGGAGAAAGCATATTGCTTGAAGAAGGTTCAAACTTAATACTCACGGAACACCAAAGAGTTAAATCCTTCCCCTAGTCCTCCTAGTTACAAAGTATTAAGGTCCACATTCTCAGTCTCACTCCATATTGAAGACGTTTACTTTTCCATGGGAACCTGCTTCAAGAATTGTGCCTAGGTGTGACACTTTGGGGCTTCTCAGGTGGCGCTAGTGATAAAGAACATGCTTTTGACAGGTTTTTAGTAGTAGAGGTGGGGATGGGGGCTGCTTTGTGATAATCTGCAAATGCAGGACAACTTTCCTTTGCAAACTTTATTGTCACGTATACGACTGTTCTGATGGTTCTTTCCAGAAACAAAAAAAAAGCTCAAAGCAACAACACAGCGATTCAATTGCAATTAAATCCATAAGGGAAAAGAAAATAAAACCACTTTGATGATTTTCTCCATATTCTAGGACTATATAATGCTATTGTTTTCTTTTATTAAAACATTAACTTCTATATTTGAAGTGAACAGTAATTTCTCAGCTACCCAATTCATGATTAGAAATAGTGATGCATACCTTGGATAAGTGCACTTTAAAATGGTCTCCATTAAGCAAACTATACTTCTTAGAAACTTCAATTTATTATTCATTTTTTGATATTTTTTATCCACTAAGAATCTCCATATATAATTTTAGTGAAATTACCTTTCCCTTGTGGCTATTCCTGGCAAGTAGCATGTATATGTATCATGTATCTATACAGAGTTATATCTTTAAAATAATAGTCATTATAAAGTAAAATAAAAAAATAATAGAAAAATTGCCGTAAAGACTGAGAATGTGTTTTTTCTTAATGTTATTTTAAAGGTTTTCCTCTCTGAGTTAGTCAGACACTGTCAACTTGAGAAGGGAAATGATTGAAGTGTATTTTTATTTCAAATATATGTCATTATATATCTTTCAGTTAAAATGTATTGCTAGTAAAAGTCATATTGAATAAACCTTGGCATAGAGGAACATGTTTTGTTGAAGATGCAAAAATATCTTGAACACACAGGAATACAGAATTTTAAAAATTTTGGTAGTCTGTTTTCTGACTCTTACTAAACTTTAATTATAATAGAGTTAGATATTCCCAAGGTTCACTGATGTCATTTGTATGAAAAATTAATTAAGCACAGTTCCAAAGTTTATTCAAACTTTTTTCCATGTGCTATGAAGTTAACAGAGAAAAGCAGCTTTAAAATATCTACAGCAGTACTTATTGCAAGTGGAATTTTGCTTTTAATTTTTACATATATTCTCAATTTTCAACACTATAGCTAATAGTTCTATTGTGAATAATATATAACAGTTTTTGTAACTATTTTAATTCAAATATATTTATAAGCTTAATAGCTACTCAGGCAAACTATTATTAGCACTTTCACTAAATATGGTAGATTTCAAGTAGCCCATTGAAAGCACCATTGCTACTTTAGAACACATATAAGAAGGTATATGACAAGGATGAGTCAGTGATTATATGAATAAGTACAGATAAACTCAAATTTATCCAAGGTATAGAATATTAAATTGTTGAAATGCAATTTATTTTGAAACATGACTTTTAAAACAAATTATATTAATTCCCAAATACTCCATTTCACATCCTTAGTTTGGAAAACACTAATGACATCTGAATGTACCCAGAGGGAAAAATCACTTAATTTTATAGGTACATTATTAAATACTTTTCTTTGCTTTTTACATTTTATGAAAATTTGAAATGTCAGTGCCTGACTGAGGACTTTTCTTCCCATTTAATTCTTAACATAATCTTTTTCTTACGTATTCCTTTCATTTGCAACCTGCATCCTTTGTAAGTATCATTTCCAACTACTCCATTAACCTTGATCCCTTCTAGTCTGTCACCAGGCATACTTCCAGGGAGTTCTTTCACAGGCATTAAGTGTCTAATGTGACACTTAATCACATTTTATAGAAGCTAAACACAATCTAACATTGTATTTACCCAATTATCTTCACCATTGGGTAGCCAGGTAATTCAAGTTCACATGTTAACTCACTTCAGACATGTCTTACTCTGTGTGACATCATGGATTGTAGCCCACCTCTGTCCATGGGATTCTCCAGGCAAGAATACTGGAGCGGGTTGTCATGCCCTTCTCTGGGGATCTTCCTGACACAGGGATCAAATCCATTATCTGTTACATCTCCTGCATTGGCAGGCACATTCTTTGTCACAGGCGCCTTAAAAGACCCAAAAGTGTCACATGCTAAGTTGCTTCTGACTCTGAATTAAATTAACCTAATTCGGGTTCACAAATATAAATAAATATAGATTAACTTCTTTAGTTATCTATACATCAGCTATAGTATTACCAAATTATAGTATTCTGTGATGTTATATTTAGCTCTAGGTATTGAAACATATTAAAAAGAAAAACAAAATTTGTGAAGTATAAGCCTGATTAACTATTAATTTGTTGATTGAAAAAATATCTCTGCATATCTTTTTTTTAAATTTCAGTTTTCTCTTTTTTCTTTTTAAGTTCTGGTCAGTGTAATCACCATATTTTTCAGTAACTGACTTTAATTTTACCTCACATTTAGAATCAAGTATTTCATTTGTTTAATTATGAGAATATTTATGGCCATTTTATCTATTACTGTGGGCACGAATCCCTTAGAAGAAATGAAGTAGCCCTCATAGTCAACGAAAGAGTCTGAAATGCAATAGTTGTGTGCAATCTAAAAAATGAAAGAAAGATCTTGGTTCTTTTCTAAGGCAAACCATTCAGTATCACAGTAATCCAAGTCTATGTCCCAACCAGTAATGCTGAAGCAACTGAATTTGAATAGTTCTCTGAAGACCTACAAGATCTTCTAGAACTAACATCCAAAAAAAGTTGTCCTTTTCATCATGGGGAACTGAAATACAAACTTAGGAAGCAAGAGATACCTGGAGTAGAAGACAAGTTTGGCCTTGCAGTACAAAACCCTGATGCTAATAGAAGGCAGGAGGAGACAGATAGAAGGCAGAAAGAGAAGGGGATGGCAGAAAATGAGATAGATGGTATAACTCACTCAAGGGACTTGAGTTTGAGCAAACTTGGGGAGATGATAAAGGACAGGGAAGCCTGGCCTACTGTAGTCCATGGGATTGCGAAAGGCGGACATGACTGAGTGATTGAACAACAACGGTGAGAACATTTAACTCTAATAGCAAGTTTTGAATTTTATATGAAGATTTAACCACCTTCTAAATTATCTTTATGCCAATTCCTTAATTCTATGGGTGAAATCTCCAACCAGTCCTTCATGGAAACTCATTCAGTTTGTCAACACTGCTTGTATACTTGTATATTATTTCAAATAAATAAAAATAATCAACAAAAGTCCTCTCTTGAAGAGAAATTTTAGTGATATTGTTACTACTGCAAACCAATATCCATTGTGTATGAAATATTTTGTTGTTGTATGCTAGCATAAATAATTGAACCCAAAATCAAAGATTAAAAAAAAATCATCTTAAAAGCTCAAGTTTGGCATTTAGATAAATCTGGAAATAGATTTGCCTAAATGAAGAGATAATGGATGGTTTTAGATTACTTCTGTTTTCTGTGCTTTTCATGCATGATGTGACTTAGATTCTTTCCAAGCCATTTACACAAGCCTCCTTTTAACTATGTACTTTTAATATATCTGTAATGAGTTTTTTTTTTCTTGGAAACAAAAAAAAAAAAACTCCAGAAAACTGCATATTTGATACAGCTGTGGACAGCGTCCTTGACAAATAATTCAATAGCTCTCTGGCACACATGTGATAAAGTTGACAATTTTAAGATGTCTATTAAACTAGAATTATCTTTGAGTTTGTACTTTTATTATATAGGAAAAAATGAGATAAAACAATTCAAAGCCATTCATCTTTAGACACAGTCTAAAAATGAGATAAAACCATTCAAAGCCATTCATCTTTAGACACAGTCTAACTGTGTTATATGGAGGATATGAATTTGAGATGATATTGTTTTGAATTCTAAGGTGAGAGAAACTGTTTCTTAATTATAAACCTCACAAATATTGCAATTGCTCATATCCCTAGCTTGTTAACTAACCATAAAATAGACTGGAGGATTTTGCATAATTTGGTATAGTTGAATTTACTGGAGCAATCACTTAATGAAGAACTTTTAACCACCAAAAAGAGGAGATGCCATTTTCTCAAAGTATTTACATAACACCAACATGTACTTTGGTCCTACGCATGTGTGTGCTGACTGCAGTCCAACTCTCTGAGCCCTCTAGAACTGTAGCCTACCAAGCTCCTCTGTCCATGAGATTTTCTAGGCAAAGATACTGGAGTGGGTTGCCATTTCTACTCCAACTTTAGCCTGTAAGAATGTAATTTCATG
>SJYW01035106.1:98258-110142 GCA_006410735.1 Raphicerus campestris
AAAAAAAAAAACTCCAGAAAACTGCATATTTGATACAGCTGTGGACAGCGTCCTTGACAAATAATTCAATAGCTCTCTGGCACACATGTGATAAAGTTGACAATTTTAAGATGTCTATTAAACTAGAATTATCTTTGAGTTTGTACTTTTATTATATAGGAAAAAATGAGATAAAACAATTCAAAGCCATTCATCTTTAGACACAGTCTAAAAATGAGATAAAACCATTCAAAGCCATTCATCTTTAGACACAGTCTAACTGTGTTATATGGAGGATATGAATTTGAGATGATATTGTTTTGAATTCTAAGGTGAGAGAAACTGTTTCTTAATTATAAACCTCACAAATATTGCAATTGCTCATATCCCTAGCTTGTTAACTAACCATAAAATAGACTGGAGGATTTTGCATAATTTGGTATAGTTGAATTTACTGGAGCAATCACTTAATGAAGAACTTTTAACCACCAAAAAGAGGAGATGCTATTTTCTCAAAGTATTTACATAACACCAACATGTACTTTGGTCCTACGCATGTGTGTGCTGACTGCAGTCCAACTCTCTGAGCCCTCTAGAACTGTAGCCTACCAAGCTCCTCTGTCCATGAGATTTTCTAGGCAAAGATACTGGAGTGGGTTGCCATTTCTACTCCAACTTTAGCCTGTAAGAATGTAATTTCATGCTATTACATTCTCATTTAGTGTAGTTGATTCATACAAGGAAGTTTTACTTCATCAAAAATTTTTATATTATGTCTTTCAATACAAACTAAATTTTGCTTTTATAAATTATATAAAACTCTGAGAATGTCCTTGGCAGAGAAGAGGACATACAGAAAATGCACATGAAATACATTAGCCCTCTGACACCTACATGATTTCACTGTATGTAAGCTTTCATTGTAAAAAAGTATCTTGACCTTGCACCGTTGTACTTGATTTCTATCTATGCACTTTTGTGACTCAGTTGTATTAATTATGATTATTTCAGGTAATTTGGAATAACTTCACAGTTGGAATTTATCCCACCTGTTTTTCGGATGTCTAAACTTGCAGGAAACTTGGTGTTTTCTTAAACTCCTTTTTGTTTGTCTAAACTTGCAGGCAACTTGGTGTTAGAGAAGACTCTTTCTTTAAAAATTTACATTTATTTATTTTAACTGGAGGCTAATTATAATTGGTTTTGAGAGTCCCTTGGACTGCAAGGAAATCAAATCAGTCAATCCGAAAGGAAATCAGTCCTGAATATTCACTGGAAGGACTCATGCTGAAGCTGAAACTCCAATCCTTTGGCCACCTCATGCGAATAACTGACTCACTGGAGAAGACCCTGATGCTTGGAAAGACTGAAGGCAGGAGGAGAAGAGGACAACAGATGGTTGGATGGCATCCCTGACTCAATGGACATGAGTTTGAGCAAGCTACAGAAGTTGATGGACAAGGAGGCCTGGCCTGTTGCAGTTCATGAGGTTGCAAAGAATTGGACATGACTGAGTGACTGGACTGAACTGAACTGAACTGAAACTTGCAGAATATGATTAGAAATTTTAGAAATTTTAAGCCTCTTTTGATTATAATAGCTAACATTGGGTTGGCCAAGAAGCTCATTTGAATTTTTCTTTAAGATGTTACAGAAAACCCAAATGAACTCACCAACCCAATATATGGAGTTCACTTTATGTTCTAGAATAGAGTTTCTTACTACATCATTTTTATTCTCACAAAAATTACCACTAGAAAGCTTTTTTTTTTTTCTTTTTTTAGTAAGGAAACCTAAGCTTAGCAAGATTACACTACTTGCTTAAATAATTTGCAAATAATGAAACAGAGTTTGAACCCAAGTGGTTCAATCCAAGAGGATGATATTTTAAACTCTATATTATAGTGTGCCCTCAGATTTTACCAAACATTTTTAGAATTGAGTGAGAAATATCCAAATTAGTTCATAATGACTGTCAAAGAGAACTGGATTGTAGCTACATTGTGTTACATGATTCATTGGACAGTATATATCTAGTAAAATTTTATATGATAAATGGATAGATTTTTTAATAGACATTTCTCATGTAACAAACATATTCAGTTATGAACAGTTTCATGACAATATATATTATATTTAGAAGTACTCTTTTTTCCATGAACTTTTTTATGATGCAAACTCATTTTGTTTTCATTCTACTGATTCCAAATGTTGAAGCTGACCACTTTGAGGCTTTAATTCAGTAGCATTCCAATTATCTCATTATGGACAAACCATCTCCACTTCTCTTATAACAGTAAAGAAAGGGCATAGGCTTGAAATACAGCAGACACAAGTCTAAGTCTTTATTCTGCTACTGCTAATTTTGTAAGGTTAAATAATTGCATAAGTTCTCTGGTATATAAACACAAGTCATCTCCCCAAAATTAATGTATCATTTCTAAAACATTGATAATACTGAACCACATTGAACCATATATATGAAATCTTCACAGGGATTATGTTGAGTACTCAATTGATACCAGCAAATAAAATAAGTGAATTACCTGGAACTTATCAGCTAAATAAGTTTCAGATATATTTTCAAACAAGTGTTTAAACAGGAACATTCTCTTTAGTAGTGCACCAAAGAGTGGTATACAGACAGCAAAATCATCCAGCAAGAAAATATATAACATTGTTAAGTTGCATTTTGGGGATAACTATGAATATTATTAAATCTGCAAAAATGTTAGGATATTACATGCAAATATCTCCCTCTCCTTCCCATTAAAGAAAACACAAATAGCACATTTGAGCATAGAGCCCTAGAAAATCATCCTAAATTATGAAATGTACATAATTAATTTTATAGAACTCTTTTTCAAAGAAAATTAGTCTTGAAATAAAAGAAAATTAGTCTTGAAATAAAAGAAAAGATCTATGTTAGTGGAGAAATTTGAAAATCATAAAATAAAAAGAATGAAGAAAAGAAAAACTTACTTAAATAATATGTGAACACAAAATAGAATTTCATTTCT
Source organism: Raphicerus campestris (assembly GCA_006410735.1). Classification (NCBI taxonomy): domain Eukaryota; kingdom Metazoa; phylum Chordata; class Mammalia; order Artiodactyla; family Bovidae; genus Raphicerus; species Raphicerus campestris. The sequence goes on from SJYW01035106.1 coordinate 101,258, forward strand.
ACTATTAGTGAGAAAAGAGTTTTCCATTCATCTCAGTTGTTTACCATTCCAGATATTTATACTTAGCAATCCATCTCTCTTTAGCTTTAGTGGACAATCTTCATGATGTGATTAAATTACATTTAGTTTCTATTTGTATTCATCATGTAACAAGCCTCAGATTGATCCTTGTGTACTGTCAACATCCATGAATCTAATGGACAGTAGCNATACTTAGCAATCCATCTCTCTTCAGCTTTAGTGGACAATCTTCATGATGTGATTAAATTACATTTAGTTTTAATTTGTATTCATCATGTAACAAGCCTCAGATTGATCCTTGTGTACTGTCAACATCCATGAATCTAATGGACAGTAGCAATAAAATTTTCCACATAAATTGCAATCAACATTTTTACTTTAGTTTGAGCAAATGGAATCATTGTGGCTAAAATATAAATTAGCATCTTCTTTGAAGTAAACCCTGTTGTGTTCCAGTGAGACTTCACAAAATTTATCACCAAATTTTAACAAGACTGGCCCTGGAAAATACTGAATTATTCAGTTTAGTCAGAATGTTTGTTTAATTTGCCACTTTTGACATCTAATGAGTTATGAGACTCAGGGCTCCAACTATTGAAACAAAATCACATATTCACTATTTAGAACATTTTCCATTTCTAAGGTATGCAGCAATGTTTTCTTGTCTTAGCAAATTCAGTAACCTTGAACCTGGGTCTCCCGCATTGGAGGCAGAAGTTTCAACCTCTGAGCCACCAGGGAAGATGTTTAGTAAAGAAGAGGTACATAATTTGTGAGAATCAGTGAAAAATTGAAAATATGAGACCCATTTATCAAAAGTTATTAAGAATTTTAAAATGCTAACAGTTGGGCAAAACTTTGGCATGGGGATCCTTATGATAATATACACAGGTCACAAGCCCATGAAGCTGGCCCTGGATTTTGTTCACATCACCCTGCCTTAAGAATTATGCTGGAAATATGATCTGTATTTACTTGATAGCAGATGTAATAAATTGCATTTTAAGCAACTATATCTCCCTGGTTTAGATTCTTGTATAGCAATCTAATAATTCAAACCTTTGATGGTATCAGTATGCCAAAAAAGAAATATAAATTTAGACAATCATCTAGTTATTTTGAGCCTCAAACTCATACTTCTACTTGACATTATGGGAAAAACTGAGCATTAATTGGATTACTTAAATTGTTATATATATTTAGATTCTAGATTGCCATTGTTATATAGTACACGAATTGACTTAAGCTTTTATATTACAGTTCAATTTTTAACTATTGATATTTGTTATAATTATTTGAACTCTTACTTACATGTAATATTACCTTAGCTTTTGCAATGTGTAATATTAAATATTAATATGTGCAATATGCTTGTCATTTTATAATATGCTAAACCCCTACATAAATACAAATAGATAGATAGATGGATGGATACATAGATAGATAGTAGATGTGCGCATGCACGACAAGTCGCTTCAGTTGTGTCCAACTCTTTGCAGCCCTATGAACCATAGTCCACCAGGCTTTTTATCTCCATGCAATTCTCCAAGCAAGAATACTAGAGTGAGTTGTCATGCCCTCCTCCAGGGGATCTTCCTGACCCAGAGAATGAATTCATATCTCTTACATCTCCTGCATTGGCAAGAAGGTTCTTAACCTGGGAAGTTAAGATAGAAGACAGTAGGTGCATAGACATAAATATATGATTAATAGACAGATGAATATGTAAATAGATAATAGTTATTTACTCCAAGTTGAATGTAATCCAACCGCTGAGATCAGATAAGAGTCCCTCAATTTCTAATTCCATGAGAAGCAATGTACTTCCAAATGACTTTTGTTCTGTTTTAGGTACCCTCTGGCTCCAGGATTTTTTTTTTTTTCCTGCAACATACTGACCTATACTTGCAGGTCAGTACCAAATTTAGCACACATTCACCCTCCCCAAAAGCTAATTACACAGAAAAAGAATATTAATGTGATTTCCACTTCTAGCCATGATGGTATTACTGAGATATATTTCACTCTTCACCATAAAGAATAATTAAACCAAATGTAATGAAAATGGTTTCTACTACTCAGTAACAGATAATGCAGGGCAAAGAGTGGTAAGAAAAGTTGGGGGGGAAGAACTGAGTTTGTGTTTCCTGAGTGTCAAAGCTCAGGGATAAGGGAAAAAATCAGTTTAGCAGTCCCTCTGAGTTGAAGGGGTCCCTTTCCTGGTCATGCCCTGTCTTCAGGACATTCAGTACCATTGATACTAATGCTTATGATTTGTTCCTAGGTCAGAAGAGCTTAGGGCTTTCAATTCTGTTTATAACTGTCAGTTACCCCGGGAGTCTGCCCTTCAGAGGTATGGTTTTATCAGCCACCTGTTCCTTCCCTCTGGGAACAAAATTGCTCCAAAACTCTCCTCCCATTCACCTACAAGAGAAGTTTATTTCTTTTCTCCACAGCAATATCCTGAGATAATAAGATTTTTTTTTCTTCTCTATGGGTAGAGGCCATTTTCTTCCTTCCTCAAGTAGTTGATTTTTACCTGTGCCAGAAATCCCAAATGGCGCTAGAGGTAAAGAACTCACCTGCCAATGCAGGAGGCATAAGAGACAGGGGTTTGATCCCTGGGTTGGGGAGATCCCACAGAGGAGGAAATGGCAACAAACTCCAGTATTTTATCTGGATAATCGAATGGACAGAGGAGTCCATTAGGTCGCAATGAGTCAGACACAGCTGAAGTGCTTTGCAAAGACACATGCCTCCAGATGGAAATATTTGCTGTCCCTACCCAACAGTTTGGGCTTCGCTGGTGCCATGTAGTTAAAAAAAAAAAATCTGCCTGCAATGTAGGAGGTATGGTTTTGATCCCTGGGCCAGGAGGATCCTGGAGGAAGACATGACAACCCATTGCAGTATTGTTACTTAGAGCATCCTATGGACAGAGTCGACAGAACTTGAAAAAGTCACTTTTCATTCCATTCTCAAAGAAAGGCAATGTCAAAGAATGTTCAAATTTCCCAACAACTGCACTCATCTGGCACACTAGCAAAGTAATTCTCAAAATTCTCCAAGCCAGGCTTCAGCAGTATGTGAACGAAAAACTTCCAGATGTTCAAGCTGGATTTTAAAAAGGCACAGGAACCAGAGATCAAATTGCAAAAGTTTTTTGGATTATAGAAAAATCAAGAGAGTTCCAGAAAAACGTTTATTTCTGCTTTATTGACTATGTCAAAGCTTTTGACTGTATGGATCACAAAAAACTCTGAAAAATTCTCAAGAGATGGGAATGCCAGACCACCTTATCTGCCTCCTGAGAAATCTGTATGCAGGTCAAGAAGCAACAGGTAGAACTGGACATGGAACAACAGACTGGTTCCAAATCAGGAGTACATCAAGGCGGTATATTGTCACCCTGCTTATTTAATTTGTGTTCAGAGTACATCATGTGTAATTCTAGGCTGGATGAAGCACAAGTTGGAATCAAGATTGCCAGGAGAAATATCAAGAACCTCAGATATGCAGATGACACCACCCTTATGGCAGAAAGTGAAGAGGAACTAAAGAACCTCTTGATGAAAGTGAAAAAGGAGAGTGAAAAAGTTGGCTTAAAACTCAACATTCACAAAACAAAGATGACAGCATTTGGTCCCATCACTTCATGGTAAATAGATGGGGAAANAGGCCATTTTCTTCCTTCCTCAAGTAGTTGATTTTTACCTGTGCCAGAAATCCCAAATGGCGCTAGAGGTAAAGAACTCACCTGCCAATGCAGGAGGCATAAGAGACAGGGGTTTGATCCCTGGGTTGGGGAGATCCCACAGAGGAGGAAATGGCAACAAACTCCAGTATTTTATCTGGATAATCGAATGGACAGAGGAGTCCATTAGGTCGCAATGAGTCAGACACAGCTGAAGTGCTTTGCAAAGACACATGCCTCCAGATGGAAATATTTGCTGTCCCTACCCAACAGTTTGGGCTTCGCTGGTGCCATGTTGTTTAAAAAAAAAAAATCTGCCTGCAATGTAGGAGGTATGGTTTTGATCCCTGGGCCAGGAGGATCCTGGAGGAAGACATGACAACCCATTGCAGTATTGTTACTTAGAGCATCCTATGGACAGAGTCGACAGAACTTGAAAAAGTCACTTTTCATTCCATTCTCAAAGAAAGGCAATGTCAAAGAATGTTCAAATTTCCCAACAACTGCACTCATCTGGCACACTAGCAAAGTAATTCTCAAAATTCTCCAAGCCAGGCTTCAGCAGTATGTGAACGAAAAACTTCCAGATGTTCAAGCTGGATTTTAAAAAGGCACAGGAACCAGAGATCAAATTGCAAAAGTTTTTTGGATTATAGAAAAATCAAGAGAGTTCCAGAAAAACGTTTATTTCTGCTTTATTGACTATGTCAAAGCTTTTGACTGTATGGATCACAAAAAACTCTGAAAAATTCTCAAGAGATGGGAATACCAGACCACCTTATCTGCCTCCTGAGAAATCTGTATGCAGGTCAAGAAGCAACAGGTAGAACTGGACATGGAACAACAGACTGGTTCCAAATCAGGAGTACATCAAGGCGGTATATTGTCACCCTGCTTATTTAATTTGTGTTCAGAGTACATCATGTGTAATTCTAGGCTGGATGAAGCACAAGTTGGAATCAAGATTGCCAGGAGAAATATCAAGAACCTCAGATATGCAGATGACACCACCCTTATGGCAGAAAGTGAAGAGGAACTAAAGAACCTCTTGATGAAAGTGAAAAAGGAAAGTGAAAAAGTTGGCTTAAAACTCAACATTCACAAAACAAAGATGACAGCATTTGGTCCCATCACTTCATGGTAAATAGATGGGGAAATTATGGAAACAGTGACAGGTTTTATTTTCTTGGATTCCAAAATCACTGCAGATGGTGACTGCAGCCATGAAATTAAAATACACTTGCTCCTTGGAAGAAAAGCTATGACCAACCTAGACAGCATATTAAAAAGTAGACATATTACTGACAAAGGTCTGTATAGTCAAAGCTATGGTTTTTCCAGTAGTTATGTATGGATGTGAGTGTTGGACTATAAAGAAAGCTGGACACCAAAGAATTGATACTTTTGAACTGTGGTGTTGAAGAAGACTCTTGAGAGCCCCTTGGACTTCAAGGAGATCCAACCAGTCCATCCTAAAGGAGATCAGTCCTGAATATTTATTGGAAGGATGAAACTTCAATACTTTGGCCCCTTGATGTGAAGAACTGGCTTATTAGAAGAGATGCTGATGCTGGGAAAGTTTGAAGGCAAGAAGAGAAGGGGACGACAGAGGATGAGATGATTGTTTAGCATCACCAACTTGATGGACATGAGTTTGAGCAAGCTCTGGGTGATGGTAAAGGACAGGAAAGCCTAAAGTGTTGCAGTCCATTGGGCCACAAAATTCAGATATAAATGAGTGATTGGAACAGTGAAAGACTTATCTCATACCTTTTTAAAAGTTTTGACTGGAGGATAATTGATTTTTTAAATTGTCTTGACTTCTGAAATACAGCAGTGTGAAACAACCATTAGTATACATATTTCCCCTCCCTCTTGAACTTGTTCCCCACCCCTCAACCCATTCCATACCTTTAGGTTGTCACAAAGCACTAGGTTGAGCTCTTGTGCCTATACAACAGCTTATACTGGTTATCTATTTCATACATGGAGGTGTATATATATATATATATATATATATACATATATCTCAATGCTACTCTTTCAATTTACCCACCTTTTCCTTTCCCTGATGTGATATTTTTTGAAAACTAGGAATAAAATACCATGTGACCCAACAAACCCACTGCTGGACATATACCTTGATAAAACAGTAATTTAAAAAGACAGACATGCACCTATGTTCATAGAAGCACTATTTACAAGAGCTAGGACATGGAAGCAGCCTAGATGTCCATTAACAAATGAATGGACAGGGAAGTTGTGTACATAAACACAATGAAATATTACTTAGCCATAAAAAGGAACACATTTAAGTCAGTTCTAGTGAGGTGAATGAACAAGAGCCTGTTATACAGAGTGAAGTAAGTTAGAAAGAGAAAAACAAATTTTGTATATTAATGCTATATATTGAATCTAGAAAAACGGCTCTGGGATGAAACTATTTGCAGGGCAGGAATAGAGACATAGACATAGATAACAGAGTTTTCATACTTCTTTTTTAAAAATTTTTTAAAGTGGTTTCTGCCATACATTGACATGAGTCAGCCATGGGTGTACATGTGTTCCCCAACTGAATTCCCCTCCCAACTCCCTCCCCATCCCATCCCTCGGTGTTATCCCAGTGCACCAGCCCTGAGCACCCTGTCTCATGCATCAAACCTGGACTAGCGATCTATTTCCATATGATAATATATATGTTTCAATGCTATTCTCTCAAATCATTCCACCTTCACCTTCTCCCACAGAGTCCAAAAGTCTGTTCTTTATATCTGTTTCTCTTTTGCTGTCTCGCATATAGGGTCATCCTTACCATCTTTCTAAATTCCACATATATGAGTTAATATACTGTATTGGTGTTTTTTCTTTCTGACTTACTTCACTCTGTATAATAGGCCATCCTCATTAGAATTGATTCAAAAGCATTATTTTCAATAGTTGAGTAACATTGCATTGTGTATATGTACCACAGCTTTCTTATCCATTCATCTACCAACAGACATCTAGGTTGCTTCCATGTCCTGGGTATTGTATACAGTGCTGTGATGAACACTGGGGTACATGTGTTTCTTTCAGTTCTGGCTTCCTTGGTGTATATGCCCAGCAGGATTGCTGGGTCACATGGCAATTCTATTTGGATTTTTTTTTTTTTAAGGAATCTCCACACTATTCTCCATAGTGGCTCTACTAGTTTGCATTCCCACCAACAGCGTAAGATGCTTTCCTTTTATTCACACCCTCTCCAGCATTCATTGTTTGTAGACTTTTTTATAGCAGCCATTCTGACCAGCATGAGATAGTACCTCATGGTAGTTTTGATTTGCATTTCTCTGTGGANTTTTTTAAAGTGGTTTCTGCCATACATTGACATGAGTCAGCCATGGGTGTACATGTGTTCCCCAACTGAATTCCCCTCCCAACTCCCTCCCCATCCCATCCCTCGGTGTTATCCCAGTGCACCAGCCCTGAGCACCCTGTCTCATGCATCAAACCTGGACTAGCGATCTATTTCCATATGATAATATATATGTTTCAATGCTATTCTCTCAAATCATTCCACCTTCACCTTCTCCCACAGAGTCCAAAAGTCTGTTCTTTATATCTGTTTCTCTTTTGCTGTCTCGCATATAGGGTCATCCTTACCATCTTTCTAAATTCCACATATATGAGTTAATATACTGTATTGGTGTTTTTTCCTTCTGACTTACTTCACTCTGTATAATAGGCCATCCTCATTAGAATTGATTCAAAGGCATTATTTTCAATAGTTGAGTAACATTGCATTGTGTATATGTACCACAGCTTTCTTATCCATTCATCTGCCAACAGACATCTAGGTTGCTTCCATGTCCTGGGTATTGTAAACAGTGCTGTGATGAACACTGGGGTACATGTGTTTCTTGCAGTTCTGGCTTCCTTGGTGTATATGCCCAGCAGGATTGCTGGGTCACATGGCAATTCTATTTGGATTTTTTTTTTTTTTTAAGGAATCTCCACACTATTCTCCATAGTGGCTCTACTAGTTTGCATTCCCACCAACAGCGTAAGATGCTTTCCTTTTATTCACACCCTCTCCAGCATTCATTGTTTGTAGACTTTTTTATAGCAGCCATTCTGACCAGCATGAGATAGTACCTCATGGTAGTTTTGATTTGCATTTCTCTGTGGATACTTCTCTGTGGATATTTCTTTCATAATTTTGTTGGAATTTCTTGTCTACTATTGTCTGCCTTACTATTCTATTTGTCTTTCTAGGTTTAACTTTTCTATTCCTTTCCTATTAGTTTACTTTGTATTATATAAGGTACAACATATGTATACACACACATGAACATATAAAGCTGATAAATCTAGCCAGATAGATCTTGTTGCAATGATTTATTGGAGGTACTCAGGATATCTTCAAAGATTGTTATTTATGTATTCAGTTCAGCACAGTTCAGTCGCTCAGTTGTGTCCGACTCTTTGTAATCCCATGAATTGCAGCACGCCAGGCCTCCCTGTCCATCACCAACTCCCAGATTTCACTCAGACTCACATCCATCGAGTCAGTGATGCCATCCAGCCATCTCATATTCTGTCATCCCCTTCTCCTCTTGTCCCCAATCCCTCCCAGCATCAGAGTCTTTTCAAAATGAGTCAACTCTTCTCATGAGGTGGCCAAAGTACTGGAGTTTCAGCTTTAGCATCATTGCGGATCTTCTTCCCAATGGATTGGTTGTATCTCCTTGCATTCCAAGGAACTCTCAAGAGTCTTCTCCAACATCACAGTTCAAAAGCATCAATTCTTCGGTGCTCAGCCTTCTTCACAGTCCAACTCTCACATCCATACATGACCACTGGAGAAACCACAGCCTTGACTAGACAGACCTTAGTCGGCAAAGTAATATCTCTGCTTTTGAATATGCTGTCTAGGTTGGTCATAACTTTCCTTCCAAGGAGTAAGCATCTCTTAATTTCATGGCTGTAGTCACCATCTGCAGTGATCTAGGAACTCGAAACAATAAAGTCTGACATTGTTTCACCTGTTTCCCTATCTATTTCCCATGAAGTGATGGGACCGGATGCCATGATCTTCATTTTCTGAATGTTGAGCTTTAAGCCAACTTTTTCACTCTCCTCTTTCACTTTCATCAAGAGGCTTTTTAGTTCCTCTTCACTTTCTGCCATA
>SJYW01035106.1:149735-180759 GCA_006410735.1 Raphicerus campestris
CATTCCAGGCAGACGCTTTAACCTCTGAGCCACCAGGGAAGCCCTACACATGTATACATGAGCCTAATTAAATATTGTGAAATTGATGAAAGAGAGAAGCCATTTGACTGAGGTGGTTTAATAACTTGGTTGCCCAAGAAATCAAACCAAAATCTAAACCTGTAAGTGATTCAAGGTTAGAAAGTCAAAACCTAAGGACATCAGTCAGAAACATCCAACTTTTAATCAGAAATAGCCAGCTTAAATCTACAGTCCATCAATAACTTTATTTTGTTTCTTCTTCTTCTTTTTTTTCCCCCAGCTACTTCTTAAATTCCTATTGGTGGAGCACTTCTAAGCACTTCCAGGTTAACACTGCCTAATTCAAATCAATAAATATTCAAATAAACCCTTAAAAAGTTCATACACCTCACTTTATCTTTCAACAATTTGTTTCTATGCTCAATCTCTCCTCTTATATCTCCATAGATCCATTCTACATTGCTCATTGAACTTTTTGGTCTTTGGGAATAATTACTGTTCTGTTTTAAACAACTATGAGTAATGCTTCAAAGAAAACTAAATACCCAAGTGAAAATATCAAATGGGCACACAAGACAGGCAATGCACAGAATCAGAAGTTTTGGGTTCCTTTTCTTGCAGTTTCACTGTGCATTTATTAATAAGGCGTTTTACTTCAACACTGCAGATGAAATATCGTTAGGACAAACATTTTCTTTGTTGAGTTTCAAGACTTTTTTCACTAATGAAGTAAGCATCAGGAGTCTTATTTTTAGCAATGTGTGCTTCTGTTGATGCTGATGACCTGGTATGTCTTATTTAAGCATTAACTCAGTAATAGCAAATTCTAACAATGCAAGAGACTGTCTCTTATATTTCATTACATTGACATATAACCAGTAAACTATTGTGAATCTGCACATTTTCTAATCAAAATTTGATCATGACTTTTCTTTTACTCAATTCTTTTTGGAATATAATGGCATATGTTGTTCATTGTTCTACAACTTTGCATTTCTTCCTGCATTTATCCTTGTCTAGACATCTTTTTATATTATTCCATATGCTGATTCATTTAATTCATGCAGTATTATTGAAAGAATATAAAAATTTTTAAATGGCATTTCCTTTTATTTTTTTTTTAAGAAAGAAAATCCAAAATAAATAGCATTGTATTTAGATAGTGCTGAGTCTCATTCCATTCACAGTAGATAACAGGTGTGAATTGCTTCTTTACCTGCATAAATTTCCTGCTGTGAAGCCCTTTGTTAACTTCATGCTGCTTTCTTGTTCTATTAAGATTGTGAAAATACCTGATTTCTACCTTAATGTAACTTTAAATGCTTTACTATTTTAAATAATATTTATTTGTAAGTTCCTTCCTTAAATGAAAGTGAATACAATAATGCAAGTAAATGTTATATACTCTACCCAGTATTGATTCTAGAAAGACTACAGGACTATTGCATATACACACAGTTCAATTCACTTCCGTCACTAAGTTGTGTCCAGCTCTTTGGGACCCAAGGACTGCAGCACGCCAGGCCTCTTTGTCCATAAACAACTCCTAGAGTTTATTCAAACTCATGTCCATTGAGTCGGTGATGCCATCCAACCATCACATCCTCTGTTGTCCCCTTCTCCCTCCACCTTCAGTCTTTCCCAGCATCGAGGGCTTTTCAAATGAGTTGGCTCTCCCCATCAGGTAATGGAGTTTTAGCTTCAGCATCAGTCTTTTCAATGAATGTTCAGGACTGATCTTCTTTAAGATGGACTGGTTGGATCTCCTTGCAGTCCAAGGGACTCTTAAGAGCCTTCTGCAACACGACAGTTCAAAAGCATCAATTCTTAGGTGTTTATCTTTCTTTATAGTCCAACTCTCACTTCCATATATGACTACTGGAAAAACCATAGATTTGACTAGGCTGACTTTGGTTGGTAAACTAATGTCTTTCCTTTTTAAGGTGCTGTCTAGGTTGGTCATAACCTTTCTTCCAAGGAGCAAGCATCTTTTAATTTCATGGCTACAGTCAACATCTGCAGTGATTTTGGACACCAAAAGAATAAATTCAGTCACTGTTTCCATTGTTTTCACCTCTATTTGCCATAAAGTGATGGGAACAGATGCCATGATCTTAGTTTTCTCAATGTTGAACTTTAAGCCAACTTTTTTGAGCTTTAAGTCAACTTTTTTATTCTCTTCTATCACTTTCATCAAGAGACTCTTTAGTTCTTCTTCACTTTCTGCCATAAGGGTGGTGTCATCTACTTATCTGAGGTTATTGATATTTGTTCCAGTAATCGTGATTTCAGCTTTTGCTTCATTCAGTCCAGAGTTTCTCATGATGTACTCTGCATATAAATTAAATAAAAGCAGGTTGACAATATAAAGCCTCGACATACTTCTTTCTCAATTTGGAACCAGTCTGTTGTTCCATGTCCAGTTCTAGCTGTTGCTTCTTGACCTGCATACAGATTAATCAAGAGGCAGGTCAGGTGGTCTGGTATTCCCATCTCTTTCAGAATTTTCCACAGTTTGTTGTGATCCACACAGTCAAAGTTTTGGTGCAGTGAATAAAGCAGAGGCAAATATTTTACTAGAATTCTCTTATTTTTTCAATGATCCAATATATGTTAACAATTTGATCTCTGGTTCTTCTGCCTTTTCTAAATCCACCTTGGATATCTAGAATTTCATGGTTCACATACTATTGAAGTCTGGATTGGAGAATTTTGAACAATACTTTGCTAGTGTGTGAGATGAGTGCAATTGTGTGATGGTTTGAGCATTCTTTGACATTGCCTTTCTTTGGGATTGGAATGAAAACTGAACTTTCCCAGTCCTGTGACCACTGCTGAGTCTTCCAAATTTGCTGTCATGTTGAGGGCAGCACATCATCATTTCAGTTCAGTTCAGTCGCTCAGTCGTGTCCGACTCTTTGCGACCCCATGAATCGCAGCACACCAGGCCTCCCTGTTCATCACCATCTCTCAGAGTTCACTCAGAATCACGTCCATCGAGCCTGTGATGCCATCCAGCCATCTCATCCTTGGTCGTCCCCTTCTCTTCCTGCCCCCAGTCCCTTAGGTTTTGAAGTAGCGCAGCTGGCTATAATCTACTAGCTATAATCATAGTGATGCTTCCTAAGGCCCATTTGACTTCACACTTCAGGATGTACAGCCAAGGCGAGTGATCATAACATCGTGATTATGTGGGTCATGAAGACCTTTTTTGTAGAGCTCTCCTGTGTATTCTTGCCACCTCTTCTTAATATTTTCTCCTTCTGTTAGGTCCCTACCCATCTTTTCATGTAAAATTCCCTTGGCATCTCTAATTTTCTTGAAGAGATCTTTAGTCTTTCCCATTCTGTTGTTTTCTTATATTTCTTTGCATTGATCACTGAAGAAGGCTTTCTTATCTCCCCTTGCTATTCTTTGGAACTCTGCTTTCAAATGGTTTTATCTTTCATTTTCTTCTTTGCCTTTGCTTCTCTTCTATTCACAGCTATTTGTAAGGCCTCCTCAGACAACCATTTTGCCTTTTTGAGTTTCTTCCATTGAGATGGGCTTGATCCCTGCCTCCTATACAATGTCACAAACCTCCTTCCATAGTTCTTCAGACACTCTGTCTATTATATCTAATCCCTTGACTTTATTTGTCACTTTCCTGTATAATCAAAAGGGATTTAATTTAGATCATACTTGAATGGTCTAGTGGTTTTCCCTATTTTCTTCAGTTTAAGTCTGAATTTGGCAATAAGGAGTTCATGATCTAAGCCATAGTCAACTCCCAATCTTCTTTTTGCTGACTGTATAGAGCTTCTTCATCTTTGGCTGCAAAGGATATAATCAATCTGGTTTCGGTATTGACCATCTGGTGATGTCCATGTGTAGAGTCTTCTCTTGTGTTGCTGGAAGAGGGTGTTTGCTATGACTAGTGCATTCTTTTGGCAAAACTCTATTAGCCTTTGTCCTGCTTCATTCTATACTCCAAGACCACATTTGTCTGTTACACCAGGTATTTCTTGAGTTCCTGCCTTTGCATTCAGTTCAGTTCAGTTCAGTCACTCAGTCGTGTTCAACTTTTTGCATCCCCATGAATCACAGCATGCCAGGCCTCCCTGTCCATCACCAACTCCCAGAGTTCACTCAAACTCACATCCATTGAGTCGGTGATGCCATTCAGACATCTCATCCTCTGTCGTCCCTTTCTTCTTCTGTCCACAATTCCTCCCAGCATCAGGGTCTTTTCCAGTGAGTCAACTCTTCGCATGAGGTGGCCAAAGTATTGGAGCATCAACTTCAGCGTCAGTCCTTCCAATGAACACCCAGGATTGATCTCCTTTAGGATGGGCTGGTTGGATCTCCTTGCAGTCCAAGGGACCCTCAGGAGTCTTCTCCAACACCACAGTTCAAAAGCAGCAATTCTTTGGTGCTCAGCTTTCTTCACGGTCTAACTCTCACACCTGTACATGACCACTAGAAAAACCATAGCCTTGACTAGATGGACCTTTGTTGGCAAATATCTCTTATTTTCAATAATAATATCTCATTTTCAATATGCTATCTAGGTTGGTCATAACTTTCCTTCCAAGGAGTAAAAGTCTTTTAATTTCATGGATTCAATCACCATCTGAAGTGATTTTGGAGCTCAAAAAAATAAAGTCTGACACTATTTCCTCTGTTTCTCCATCTATTTCCCATGAAGTGATGGGAAGATGTCATGATCTTAATTTTTTGAATGTTGAGTTTTAAGGCAACTTTTCACTCCCCTCTTTCACTTTCATTAAGAGGTTTTTAAGTTGCTCTTCACTTTCTGCCATAAGGATGGTGTCATCTGCATATCTGAGGTTATTGCTATTTCTCCCAGCAACCTTGATTCCAGCTTGTGCTTCTTCCAGCCCAGTGTTTCTCAAGATCTCCTATAATGAAAATGACATCTTTTTTGAGTGTTAGTTTTAGAAGGTCTTGTAGTTCTTCATAGAACTGTTCAACTTCAGCTTCTTCAGCATTACTGATCAGAGCATAAACTTGGATTACTGTGATATTAAATGGCTTGCCTTGGAAACAAACTGAGATCATTGTCATTTTTGAGATTGCTTCCAAGTACTGCATTTCAGACTCTTGTTGACTATGATGGCTACTCCATTTCTTCTAAGGGATTCTTGCCCACAGTAGTAAATATAATGGTTATCTGAGTTAAATTCACCCATTCCAGTCCATTTTAGTTTGCTGATTTCTAAAATGTCGATGTTCATTCTTGCCATCTCCTGTTTGACCACTTCCAACTTGCCTTTACTCATGGGCCTAATATTCCAGATTCCTATGCAAAATTGCTCTTAACAGCATCAGAGTTTACTTCCATCAACAGTCACATCCACAGCTGGGTGTTGTTTTTGCCTTGGCTCCATCCCTATATTATTTCTGGAGTTATTTCTCCAGTGATTTCCAGTAGAATTTTGGGGTTGTACTAACCTGGGGAGTTCATCTTTCAGTGTCCTAGCTCTTTGCTTTTTTATATTGTTCATGGCATTCTCAAGTTAAAAATATGGAAGTGGCTTGCCATTCCCTTCTCCAGTATACCACGTTTTGTCAGAATTACACACCATGACCCATCAATGCTTGGTGGCCCTACATGGCATGGCTTATAGTTTTATTGAGTTAGACAAGACTGTGGTCTATGTGATCAGTTTGATTAATTTTCTGTGATTGTGGTTTTCAGTCTGTCTACCCTCTGATCAGAGGGTTAGTTAGTTAGTTAGTGAAGTCGCTCAGTCATGTCAGACTCTGTGTGATCCCATAGATGGCAGCCCATCAGGCTACCCCGTCCCTGGGATTCTCCAGGCAAGAACAATGGGTTGCCATTTCCTTCTCCAATGCAGGAAAGTGAAAAGTGAAAGTGAAGTCACTCAGTCTTGTCTGACTCTTCAGAACCCCATGGACTACAGCCTACCAGGCTCCTCTGTCCATGGGATTTTCAGGCAAGAGTACTGGAGTGGGGTGCTGTTGCCTTCTCTGGCACCTACTGTTAAATACATATAAATCATATATGAATATATAAACTTGTTTATTGTAATGTATGTTCATGCAAAGGTACTTTAGTTTTCATAGAGTCAGGAATATGCATGTGTTTGCCTGTGTGCATGCATTCACTGGTAGGGAAGTGTGGTTCAATACTGTACATTTCTCCCCATCTTAGAATTTTATCCTCCCCATCTTAAAATTTCAGAGCTCCCCATTTTATACTTTTAAAGCTCCATCTTAGAGATTATCATGTTAGATATTCTAAGATGGGAAGCTTAACATCAATTAAATTCCCCATTCTTCATCATTTCCCTGTTGATATATGATCACCCTGACCTGGTAGACCAGTTTAGCTTAGCTAGAATCCCCTTACAACTTATGCCTTCACCCAGTGACTTGTTGGCTATATCCTCCCCATATTGATTCTAGAAAGACTATGGGACTATTGCATATACACACAAATGTATATAAATCATATATGAATATATAGACATGTTTATTCTAATGTATGTGCATGCAATAATAGTACTTTAGTTTTCATAGAATAAGGTATATGCTTCTGTTTTTATGCATATGCTCCTCATAGAATTATCCTCCCCATCTTAGAATTTTAGAGGAAATTATTTCTGGAAATTTGTAAATGTTTGGTCCCAGCAGTTTAGATATATAAGATAAATATAACCTTTTAATAGCGCTTTTAAGATACACATATCAGGAGAACTACAATTGCTCCATGAGTTATTTAGAGCATGTTTATGATTGTGGTAAATTTTCTGGTTTCTTTCTGGATGATAGAATTCAGCTTGGTTGACCTGTTTAGAAAAGATCTGTGCTTAAAAAAGCTACCACCAAACCATCATAGTAAACCTACCAGAAAGTGTAACTGTCAAATAATAATTTAAAAAATTCTGACACAATGAAATGTTAAAGAAGACTTTATTAAGGATGACTTTGATAGGTGTCAGGGCTATCACAATAAGAGTGAGAAATTGTGTTCAACTCTAAATACAAGGAAAAATGAGAATTTAGAGCCAACAAGTCATTGAGTGGGGGCATAAGTGGTAAGGAGATTCTAGCTAAATTATCTATCAGGTCAGGGTTATCATATATCAATAAGGGAATGATGAAGGATGGGGAATTTAACTAGACGCCAAGTTTGGGAGTATTCTCTCACAGTGACATAGTAGGATTCTTGCTAAAACTAGACTCTACAAAGACAGAAGAGGACACCAAGGATGAAGCTCAGTTGAGGTGATAGCTCAGAGGAGCCTGACTAAAATTTGGTTAAGGAGAGAATCTTTGCCATAATTTCCCAGTAGATTAGAAGAGACAATTCCACTACACAGACTGTAGAAGGAGAATGCATCAAATGATGGTCTTCAATAGCTTCAGGTGCTATTCTACCCGCTGCTGTGATAGTACTAATCATAACTACAGTGACAACCATTGTGAAAATTGGTGGAGAGCTCTGGGCAGGGTAATATTGATTAAAAATTAATCAGTGATCTAAGAATAAAGAAGGAAATTTTATTTGAGCCAAATTTGAAGATGATAACCCAAGAAGATAATCTCAGAAAGCTCTGAGAACTTTTCTAGCAGTAAGAAGTCAAGACACTGTTTATATAAATGTTTTGAGACAGAAGTGAGTGATAGTTTCTCAGTCACTCCTGACTCTTTGCAACCTCATGGACTGTAGGCTGCCAGGCTCCTCTGTCCATGGAATTCTCCAGGCAAGATTACTGGAGTGAGTTGCCATTTCCTTCTCCTTTAGACAGAAGGCTGAACATTAAATGATGTATTATTGACTGTTTACATATTCCAGATGTAAGCATCATGGCAGTTGGCCATATGATCCCTTACAAAATCAAAAAAGAGTGTCATCTTTTAAGGAGTTATCTGCTTTGTTGTTGTTTTGGAGAGACAGGGAGGGAAATGCATTGCAGTTTGCAGGATCTTAAGTCTCCAACTAGGAATTGAACATGGGCCCCTGGCAGTGAGGGCACCAAGTCCTAACCACTGGACCACCAGAGAATTCCTAGGAGTTGTTGAGACGCTGGGAGAATGTTGCTCTTTATGGTTGAGCAAGTATTGGGAGAGGTTTGGTCAATGCATAATGCAGATACACAATGAAGAGTGCAGGAAAAGAGGAGCTCAAAGGGTAGAGAAGACTTTTTTTGTTGAAACTTTTTGTGTCTTGCCATAAAATATAAATTTTATTTCACAGCATCACCTGTGACAGTGCACCTGGGCAGAATAAGCATAAGAGAGAGCCTAGAGTGATCAACAGCACAAAAATCAATAACACAGAAGAAACTGGGAGACACACATACAGACATTTCAAACAAAAAAGAACCTTAAGTATGAATCTGAGATACTGTCTTTCCATAGGTAAGGACTTATGCAAAAGTGATATCTTATTAAATTGGCCTTATTTGTACCCATGGGCTGGTAAAGCCTAAGGACTTTCAGCTACTGAAATAATAAATCAGAACAAATATAAGCCATAAAGACATACATTATAAAAGTTAGAGTAAAGTAAAAACCAGCTCATCCTTCATGAACCTCACCATTTCTGACTCATCAGAATTGGGACTGCGAATGATGAAGTTGATGAAGATGTCAAACACAATGTCAAATGCAACTGAGAAAATTAGATCTCGCCCAGAATACAAAGGCAAATAAATAACTGGTATGCAAAATGTTTTCTCTTCAAATAAAGTATACCCATCTCCACTTGCAGTACATGGTTCAAGAGGTCATTAGAGGATATTACAAGAGATACAGGTTTGCATTCACTTACTCTTCTCTAGAGGAGGTTTTCTTCATGGAAATGGAAGAACACAAAGCCCCATCCAGCTACTGGAAATCCCTGAGTCAACATTTGGGTGCACTTTGGAAGATGAACAACTGAAAACAATTTTTAAATATTGGTAGAAAGGATCATACTCTTAAATTTCAGTAGGGTTGTCACTAAACAAAAGCAGGAGAGATTAAACATGTGACACAATTCTGACCCCAGTGAAGCCACTTCTAATTTGGAATTAGCTTCAGGTTGGCAGTGGGACTTCCTATAAGAGACTTGCTCTGCTGCAGGCACTGCAGCTTCTACTGAAGATTCTGAAAGACTTTGCCAGCTTGCTCTCATGTGCATCCAACAATCAATGCTCAAGTTTTTACTGAGTGCTTTTTCTTTTTTCTCTCTATTTTTTTTAAAATTGTGCTCACATATATTAAAAGGTGGTAAATGTAATGAAGCTGTGATATATACTTTTTTCCCCTTCAGTGTGAATATGAAACAAATAGGGGAAGGAATGTTGTGGGAAATATGCATTATTTGAAGGATCATAAATTCCATTATCCTCATTTTCTGTCTCTGAGTACTTTTTCTGTGTCTGGGATTAATTCAGTTCCATGGAAACATGAAAAAAAAAAAATGTGTGAAGAGCCCATTTCTGCCATCTGGAAACTTTTGGTCACTGGGGCAGAAGTTAATATACATGATTAATAAGCAAACTACAAAAGATGTTTAATAGCAAAGCACTAATACATTGATTATAGAACTTAGCAGCTCACATTACAAAATTAATTACAGTTTTGGTTCTGCTAATACTGTGTGATTTGGGGCAAGTCTTATTGTATCCAATTCTCAGTGACCTCAGCAGTTGAATGAGGAAATTTAATAACATGTTCTTCTAGGTGCCTTTCTTTTCAAGGTTAACAGTTTAGGAAACTGTAGACTGCAACCAAAGACACAAGTAGTCTTATTTAATTACACTGACTCTTCAGTTTTGCTCAGGTTATGAACCATGTATGAAGATGAATACTTGAGTACATATACATGCAATATATACATATATGTTATGTGAAAGTGAAAGTGTTAGTTACTCAGTTATGTCTGACTCTTCGCAGCCTCATGGACTGTGGCCCACCAGGCTCCTCTGTCCATGGAATACTCCAGGCAAGAGCACTGGAATTGGTTGCCATGCCCTTCTCCAGGGGATCTTCCCAACCCAGAGACTGAACTGCAGTATCCTGCTTTGTGGGCAGATTCTTTACCATCTGAGCCATCAGTGTTTACATTTGTTTAAATAATGAAATTAGTATTTATGCAAACACACTGAGAAATTCTTTCATTGGTCTGAGTACAGACATAAATCAACTTGAGATAAAAGAATCATGAGAAAGCCAAGAACCAATATTTCACACAGAGAAAAGATGTATAGATGACCAACATACCAATAGAGAAAATCAGCATTAGCCATCAGGGAGTGCCAATGAAAACAACAGCATGATTCAATGTCAAGTCCACTAGAATGGATTAAAAAAAAGTAAAACTGACTTATAAAATAACCATATCTGAAAATAATTTAATCACTTCTTATAAATTTAAGTATACATTTACAGTATAGCCTAGCAGTTTCATTCCTGGGTATTTACACAAAACTGAAAAATAGATGTCAGTACCAAGAATGCTCATAGGAGCTTTATTTGTGAATAAAAAGTGAAAACAAAATAATGTCCATTAAGTTTATTGATAAAGACATTTTATTATCTTAATTCAAAGAGTATAGTAGTCACCAAAATAAAAGAGCAAACTACTGATAAATACCTAATCTCAGATCACTTAATACTGATAAATACCTAATCACTGAAAACAATATGCTGAGTGCAAGAAGTCAGACAAAAAGATAAATACTGTATGATTCCATGTATTGAAAATCTACAATACTCAAAAAAAAATCCATAGTGATAGAAATCATGTCAATAGTTGCCTGGATCATGGGTAAGCGTGTGTAGACTGCCTGCAAAGGACATGAGGGAACTTTCCATATCATGATTAGGTTATTAAATATGTAGTATGTATTTATAAAAGTCATCAAACTTACATTTAAATGCATGAAAACTCACAGTTTATAATTAAACAGACTACAATATTGAAGCTAAAGTGGTGACTCATTACATTATGAAGTTTAGCATTTTGGCTACTTCTCTAGGTGACTCTATGTAATACTCCACATTCACCAATCTTCAGGAATTACTTGATAGGAGCTTATGTACTGATCAAGGGGTGAAAAACTATACTTAACAACTAATAAACCAACAGTAAGCAAGAGAGTGTGTTATTGGCCAAAGGATAAAGAAATAGATCAATGGTATAAAATGCAAAATCTGGAAACAGAGCCATATAAATAAAATTGATACCTTCAAATTGTGGTGCTGGAGAAGATTCCTGAGAGTCCCTTGGACAGCAAGGAGATCAAATCCGTCCAACTTAAGGGAAATCAACCATGAATATTTGGTGGAAGGACTTGCTGAAGTTGAAGCTTCAGTATTTTCGTCATCTGATGTGAACAGGTGACTCAATGGAAAAGTCCCTGGTGCTGGGAAAGATTGAGAGTAGAAGGAGACGATGACATCAGAGGATGAGATGGCTGGATGGTATCACCAATTCAATGGACATGAACTTTGTCAAAAGTCAGGAGAGACACAGGGAGGTTTGCTGTCCTGCAGTCCATGAGGTCACAAAGAGTTAGACATGACTGAGTGACTGAACAACAACAGCAATAACAAATATAGTCAACTGATATTTGACAAAGGAACAAAAGCAATACAATAGAGTAAAAATAGTCTTTTCAACAAATGGTGCTGAAATAACTGAACACTCAGATACCAAAGAAACAAGGAATCTAGACACAGAGTGTATATCCTTCACAATAATTAACTCAGAATGAATGCTAGAACTAAATGCAAACCAAAACTATAAAGCTCTAAGAGATAGCATACAAAAAGCCTACATGACCTTGGACATGACTTTTTAGATACAGCACCAAAGTCACAATCCACGAAGAAAAACAATGATAAACTGTAGTTCCTTTAAATTAGAAACTTGTTCTCTGCAAAAGAAAACATCAAGAGAATAAGAAACAAGCCACAGACTGAGAGAAAATATCTGTAAAAAACATCTAATAGCTAACTATTACTGAAAATAGACAAAGAACTCACAGAGCTCAAAAATAAGAGAAAAATCTAAAAATGATCCAAAGTGCTTAATTGACTCCTCACTAAGGATAAATAGATGGCAAATAAACATATACAAAGATGTTTCACATTATATGTCCTTAGGGGAATTCTCATGAACATAGCAAAGCAATCCCACTATATATCTATCAAAACGGCCAATGCTTGGAGCCCTGAGAGCAGTGAGGAGGAGGATGTGGAGTCACAGACAGTCTCACTCAGTGCTGATGGGAATGCAAGACTATACAGTCACTTGTGAAGACAGTTTGAAGGAAAATTCTTACAAAACTAAATATACTTTTACCATACAATCCAGCAATCACACATCTCAGCATTTACCTAAAATAGCTTAGAACTTATGTCCACACAAAAACCTGCATATGGATGTTTATAGCAGCTTTATTCATAATTGCCAAAACTTAGAAGCAACCAAGATGCCCTTCAGTAAATGAATGGATAAATAACTGTGGTCCATCCAGACAATGGAATAGTATTCAGCACTAAAAAGAGATATCTATCACGCTATGAAAAGACATGGGAGGGACTTAAGTGCATATCAGTAAGTCAAATAAGCCAATCTGAAAAAGTTACACACTGTATGACTTCTACCATATGGCATTCTGGGAAAGGCAAATCTATGGAGAAAATAAACTGTGCAATGGTTGCAGAGGTTAATGTAGGTTAAAGAATGAATTGGTGGAGCCCGGAAGATTGTTAAAACAGTGAAAATACCCTGTGTAAGACTATAATGATGAATTCTTGTAACTGTATGTTTGTCCACACCCATAGAATGTACTTCCAAGCATGAACCCAAATATGAACTATGGATTTCGGTTGATCACACTGTGTCAGTATAAGTTCAATAATTGTAATAACTGTACAACTCTGGTGGGGGACCTTGATAAAGGGAGTGGGCTACATGTGTTTAGAGTCAGTGAATGTTTAAGAAATTGCTGTATTGTCTCAATTTTGCTGTGAGCTTAAAACTACTCTGAAAGTACTCTTTAATATGAAGAAGAAAAATTGAGTATTTAGAAAATGTAAAATATTATAATAACATTATAATTTTTCCTTCAGTGACATTTAAACTGTATATTTTGTTACTGAACCACAAATACCACTGCAAAAGAACATTGCAGTGTCTTCCAATGTGTTTTTTACAAAATTTTTCAGCTAATAATCTAAGCACTCCTAACACTGCATGCTGGTTCAGCTGGAAATGTTAATCATATTTCTATTCCTCAGGAATGAAGAACACAAAGGCCACAAAATTTCTTCTATAAAGATGATTTATTATTGTTGAATATTCTTCTTTTCATTACTATGCATTTATTTAGGAAAGCAGTCCTTGTAGGGGAAGAGGAACCATATGACAACTAGTAATTTGCAAACAAAAAAAAAGGGCCTGCTTCACTGATCCATGTCATTAACAGAGTCTAGGAGGCTCATAACAAGCACATCAGTTGAGCAATACAGACTTCTATCTCCAAGTTATCCACACACTGCTTCACACACTCACATACACACAGCACTCACAAAAACATAACAGAAGTAATACACATGCAAGGGACATTTGCACAAGATACACACATTCATACACACAGCAGATCATTATAATTTACACATCTCTGGCAACTGGCATGTATTCGAGAATTACTGCCTTTAAAAATGAACTGATTAAAGGGAAAATGAAGAGACAAATAAAGTTATAAACAGTTATAGATTTTGCAACTTTATCCTGTCCGCCCAGAAAATTATTGTCCTTTTAAAGGGAAAGAAGCTCATTACCTTCTATCCATACTTCCCTGCACTGATTTTCTACCTTGCACTGGAGTTATTTATGTACATCTTATCTCTGATTTTACCATAAACAGTTTAGGACCAAATCCCTTTCTGTATTATTTTTATAATTTCTGAATACCTAACACTATACTCTGATGTAGTTATTTATCAAGTGCAAATTAACTGAATAATGCATTAGTGTCATAATTATCATGATAATATTGAAATTATATTCATATAATGGAAAGAGGAAATAACTAAAAGTGCTGTAATCCTTCCTACAGGAAAAGGAAATGTTCTTATATTCTTGTTCAATAAAAGTAAGTAATAAATTATAGAAATTCAAGTTTCTCAAATAAAAGAAAAAGAAGAAAGTGTTTGTGTTAGTGACTTTTGGTTCAGAGACTCAGTCATATCCGACTCTTTGCAACCCCATGGAATGCAGCACAGCAGGCGTCACCGTCCATCACCAACTCCCAGAGTTTACCCAAACTCCACTGAGTCAGTGCATCCAACCATTTCATCCTCTGCCATCCCCTTTTCCTCCTGCCTTCAATATTTCCCAGCATCAGGGTCTTTTCAAGTGAATCAGTTCTTCGCATTGGTTGGCCAAAGTATTGGAGCTTCAGCTTCAGCATCAGTCCTCCCAATGACTACTCAGTTCTGATTTCCTGTAGGATGGACTGGTTGGATCTCCTTGCTGTCCACGGGACTCTCAAGAGTCACCACAGTTCAAAAGCATCAGTTCTTCAGCATTCAGCTTTCTTTATCACCCACTCTTACATCCGTAAATGACTACTGGAAAAACCATAGCTTTAACTAGATGGGTCTTTGTTGGCAAAGTAATGTCTCTGCTTTTTAATATGCTGTCTAGGTTGGTCATAACTTTTCTTCCAAGGAGCAAGCATCTTTTAATTCCATGATGGAAGTCACCATCTGCTGTGATTTTGGAGCCCCCCAAAATAAATTCTGTCACTGTTTCCACTGTTCCCCCATCTATTTGCCATGAAGTGATGGGACCAGATGCCATGATCTTAGTTTTCTGAATGTTGAGCTTTATGCCAATGTTTTCACTCTCCTCTTTCATCAAGATGCTCTTTAGTTTTTCTTCACTTTCTGCCATAAGGGTGGTGTCATCTGCATATCTGAGGTTATTGGTATTTCTCCTGGCAATCTTGACTCCAGTTTGTGTTTCATCCAACCCAGTGTTTCTCATGATGTACTCTGCATATATGTTAAATAAGCCAGTGACTTTAATATATCTTATTTTACAATAATTAGTTGAATTGTTTCTAATGAGATATTCCTAAATGATTCAATAACTGGATATTTTAAAAATGGTTAAGTCCTTTTGCATGTAACTAAGTCCATTTCCTGATTTCTAAACCCATAGCAATATCTATATGATACTGATGTGGTACCACCATAGCAATATTGCTGGCACCCAGGCAATATTGATTGCTCTGTTTTTTTTTTCTTTTTGAAAGAATCTAAACTTGTTAAGGGGACCCAACCTTCTCCAGTTTCCCACCCCCCAAGAGCCTCAGATGTTGATAGTGTGCAGCTCCAGGAAAGGTCCTGATGTCATGCTCTATTCCAGTCATGGTGTGTATGATTCTCACACTGAGGCAGTCTGTGCACAATTACCACTGCTCTTCTTGAGAAATCAGTTCATCAGATTTGTGAAAGGATCCCTCTTGTCCTGTATCCCAGCTTGTCTGTGCTCCCTCCATCCCTCCCCCCTTGCCTCCCTTCTTCCATGCTTTCTTTTCCCTCTCTCCCTCTTTCCCCTATTCCCAATCCTTGATCTTACTCCCTTCTCTCCTGTTGAAATATGTGAAAGGGAGCAAGCAGACCAGCAGCTTTGCAGATACCAAAAAGGTTTTCATCTTCACAGATAGAACCAGTCCTGCAGGAAGCTGATGTTGAAGGTGACAGAGTTAAAAGACTGAAAGAAACTAGGTCATCCCTGAGACACTATGTCTACTAATCCTGAATGCCGCACTCAACGTGGACTTCTACTTTCTTAGAATGATAAGCATACTTGTAGTTTAAGTGAGTTTGTTCCAATATTGTTGCAAACTAATTTTGATGTAATCCTTAATCTCAATCCTCTACCATGTTTTTAAATGTCCTTCCTTCCTCACTTATTTTTTCATATGTGCCATTATTATAGTTAGATAAAGAAACATGCTTAGCTTTATGATACTAAATGATTACCATTAAATACTGACAATAGCAAAGGAAAATAGTACAAACTCCAATGAAATACTAACAGCTAAAAGGCCGATTTTTTAATGTGCATTTGTANGGGTTGCCGTCTCTAGGGTAGCACAGAGTTGGATAGGACTGAAGCAACTTAGAAGCAGCAGCAGCAGCAGCAGCAAGCTTCCCTGGTAGCTCAGTTGGTAAAGAATCTGCCTGCGTGCAGGAGACCCGGGTTCAGTCCCTGCATTGGGGAAAATCCCCAGAGAAGGTAATGGCAAACCACTCCAGTATTCTTGCCTAGAAAATCCCATGGACAGAGGATCCTGACAGACTACAATCCATGAGACCACAAGAGTCAGACACAACTTAGCAACTAAACCAGCACCAAACCTCTAGTAAAGGATAATTTTTATTACTGGATCTAGGAAATGAANTTGCCTAGAAAATCCCATGGACAGAGGATCCTGACAGACTACAATCCATGAGACCACAAGAGTCAGACACAACTTAGCAACTAAACCAGCACCAAACCTCTAGTAAAGGATAATTTTTATTACTGGATCTAGGAAATGAAGCCTAGAAAAAAACAAAAGCCTTGACCAAGGGCCATGGAAAGTTTTTGATGAGACCAGTGTAAAGCTCCTGGTCCCGGTACTTGTAGCATATGCATATATGCATGTGAAGTCACTTCAGTTGTGTACGACTCTTTGTGACCCTATGGATTGTAGCCTGCCAGACTCCTCTGTCTACAGGATTCTTCTGGCAAGAATACTGGAGTGGGTTGCCATGCCCTCCAGGGGATCTTCCTGTCCCAGGGATCAAAGCCACGTCTCTTTTATCTCCAGCATTGATAGGCAGGTTCTTCACCACTAGCGCCACCTGCAAAGCCCCAACTTGTAGCATACAATTAAAGGAAAATTTAACTTCCTGTTATGCACCTGGCACTTGCACATTTAATCTTTCTATTAGTTACCAGAGATGAAGGTGTTATTTTAATTCCAGCTCTGAGAACACTGATGCTCAGAGAGGTCAACTTCCCAAGATCACACAGCAAGTAAGTGGTAGAATCAGGGTTCATACCCAAGCCTATGATTTGAAGCCCAGTCCTTTCCTAATAATTCAGGAGAGAGGTGTGGTCAAAGTGCCAACAGCTTGAAATGAAATCCATCACTCACAGCCCAAATCCAAACCTCCCCTCATTTAGCCTCAGGCAGGTTTTCCTCTCAGCCTTGACCTTTAAGAGAAGTCTGCTGACACTTTGGCGTCTGCCTTTGAAAGTCAGCTGCCCGTTTCTCAGACTCCTAAATTGCCTGTAAGAAGTGTTTCATTATTCTGTCCAGGCGACATCGAGTACCTGGGCCGTATTTCATGAAAAGTTCCCCTTCAGGCCAGGCCACAGGGCAGGTAGCATTTCTGTCTCCAGGAAACCCCTAAAATCCACCTTCTGGATAATTCCACTGGAGACAAATTAGAAATGAAAGCAGCTGCCTGCCCTCTTTCATGTTCCTGGGGGAGCCGGGTGGGTATGGGCAGCCAGGCACCAAAGAATTCTTTATTCTTCCGACACAGGGGAAATTGATGGAAGAGAGTAAACACAGCACCTTCCACCCATACATCAGTCATGGGCACTGCGGGCAGGGGGCAGGAGGGGCCCAAAAGGCGTCACTCCCAAGGCAGAAAGCTCACAATTAAGTCACTTGAACTAGAAACGTATTTACTATATAAATGGACAATAATGTATACATAGAGTTGATTCACTTTGCCATATAGTAGAAACTAACACGACATCATAAAGCAACTACATCCAATAAAAATTAATTTTAAAAATTGAACAATGAATGAAGACAGCAGCCATGTCTTGACCACAGTCAAGTTTGTCACTGGGTTTTTCCTTGTGATGCCAAATCTTTCTCCATTCCAACTACATGTCAAGTGAACACCGCTCTCCCCAAGGTTTATATGTTCTCATTTCTGTCCCCGAGGAAGTGCCAAAGCCAACACAGCCAGAGGCGAGGGGAGGAGGATGTGGGTGGTGCCCTGGGAAAGCTGGCAGCTATGAAGGGGGTGGGAGATTCCCTTGCACTGAAGGCCTTCTCTCTGCCAGGTGCCCACATTAGTTCATTAAATCCCCAGGACAACCCCAACAGGTGGGCATGGTTATTCCTATCCTAGAGTGAGGAAATGGGGGCTCAGAACAAGGACCTACATTTCCCAAGAGCACTGGTTCTTAAACAAGGACACGGGAACCCAAACTCAGCTCTGTGTGTTTCCACTCTGCTTGCTTCACCCTTTTTGCAAGGCCTCCCAGAAAACTGGGTGGGAAGCTGTAAGTACCGAAAGGGTTCATCACTTCTAGCTGAGGCATCATAGGACTGCTTCCTGGAGGAGGAGGCATTTTTTTAAATTAAGCCTGAGGCCAGTTGGGGTTTGGCCATATATCCCACACACACACACACACACACACACACACACACACACACTTCTGCATAGACCCAAGGTGGCCCTCAGCCACTGACCAGGCAGGAAGAATGTGTGTACACACTTGAAAAAGAGCTGTTGATTTAGTGCTGGCAACACTCCAGCCATGGAAGTGGGGGGTCCCAACATACTTATTATTTCTTTTTCCACCAGCAGAAAACATCTCTCCTGTGAAAATTATATTCACTAAGAGACCACAGCATACCTGTCGGGAGCCCCGCAACCCTCCCCCAAGCCTCCCTGTCAGCAGAGGCTACAGCTTGTGCTCTGATGGAATTGACCACGGACCCCTAAAGGCTCTTGGCACCCTGAGCTGAGTGAAAAGAAAGAAAGTGTCCTTGGGCAGGAGCTTCCCTGAGGACTGCTGACATGGAACTCGGGACTCTCATGAAGAGAATGTTGACTCTGCCTGACCACCTCTTGGAGAAGGAGATGGTTACCCACTCCAGTCTTCTGGCCTGGAAAATCCCATGAACAGAGAAGCCTAGCAGGCTACAGTCCACAGAGTCGAAAAGAGTCAGACATGACTTAGCAACTAAAAACAGCAGCAGAATTGCCTCTGGACCTCACTCAATTGACACATGTGAGTCACCTAAACAGCATTCCTCTAGCAGATAAAAGGGAACACGATAGAAAGAAGAGTATGAGGACCGAATTTCAAAGACCCTCNGGAAAATCCCCAGAGAAGGTAATGGCAAACCACTCCAGTATTCTTGCCTAGAAAATCCCATGGACAGAGGATCCTGACAGACTACAATCCATGAGACCACAAGAGTCAGACACAACTTAGCAACTAAACCAGCACCAAACCTCTAGTAAAGGATAATTTTTATTACTGGATCTAGGAAATGAAGCCTAGAAAAAAACAAAAGCCTTGACCAAGGGCCATGGAAAGTTTTTGATGAGACCAGTGTAAAGCTCCTGGTCCCGGGACTTGTAGCATATGCATATATGCGTGTGAAGTCACTTCAGTTGTGTACGACTCTTTGTGACCCTATGGATTGTAGCCTGCCAGACTCCTCTGTCTACAGGATTCTTCTGGCAAGAATACTGGAGTGGGTTGCCATGCCCTCCAGGGGATCTTCCTGTCCCAGGGATCAAAGCCACGTCTCTTTTATCTCCAGCATTGATAGGCAGGTTCTTCACCACTAGCGCCACCTGCAAAGCCCCAACTTGTAGCATACAATTAAAGGAAAATTTAACTTCCTGTTATGCACCTGGCACTTGCACATTTAATCTTTCTATTAGTTACCAGAGATGAAGGTGTTATTTTAATTCCAGCTCTGAGAACACTGATGCTCAGAGAGGTCAACTTCCCAAGATCACACAGCAAGTAAGTGGTAGAATCAGGGTTCATACCCAAGCCTATGATTTGAAGCCCAGTCCTTTCCTAATAATTCAGGAGAGAGGTGTGGTCAAAGTGCCAACAGCTTGAAATGAAATCCATCACTCACAGCCCAAATCCAAACCTCCCCTCATTTAGCCTCAGGCAGGTTTTCCTCTCAGCCTTGACCTTTAAGAGAAGTCTGCTGACACTTTGGCGTCTGCCTTTGAAAGTCAGCTGCCCGTTTCTCAGACTCCTAAATTGCCTGTAAGAAGTGTTTCATTATTCTGTCCAGGCGACATCGAGTACCTGGGCCGTATTTCATGAAAAGTTCCCCTTCAGGCCAGGCCACAGGGCAGGTAGCATTTCTGTCTCCAGGAAACCCCTAAAATCCACCTTCTGGATAATTCCACTGGAGACAAATTAGAAATGAAAGCAGCTGCCTGCCCTCTTTCATGTTCCTGGGGGAGCCGGGTGGCTATGGGCAGCCAGGCACCAAAGAATTCTTTATTCTTCCGACACAGGGGAAATTGAGGGAAGAGAGTAAACACAGCACCTTCCACCCATACATCAGTCATGGGCACTGCGGGCAGGGGGCAGGAGGGGCCCAAAAGGCGTCACTCCCAAGGCAGAAAGCTCACAATTAAGTCACTTGAACTAGAAACGTATTTACTATATAAATGGACAATAATGTATACATAGAGTTGATTCACTTTGCCATATAGTAGAAACTAACACGACATCATAAAGCAACTACATCCAATAAAAATTAATTTTAAAAATTGAACAATGAATGAAGACAGCAGCCATGTCTTGACCACAGTCAAGTTTGTCACTGGGTTTTTCCTTGTGATGCCAAATCTTTCTCCATTCCAACTACATGTCAAGTGAACACCGCTCTCCCCAAGGTTTATATGTTCTCATTTCTGTCCCCGAGGAAGTGCCAAAGCCAACACAGCCAGAGGCGAGGGGAGGAGGATGTGGGTGGTGCCCTGGGAAAGCTGGCAGCTATGAAGGGGGTGGGAGATTCCCTTGCACTGAAGGCCTTCTCTCTGCCAGGTGCCCACATTAGTTCATTAAATCCCCAGGACAACCCCAACAGGTGGGCATGGTTATTCCTATCCTAGAGTGAGGAAATGGGGGCTCAGAACAAGGACCTACATTTCCCAAGAGCACTGGTTCTTAAACAAGGACACGGGAACCCAAACTCAGCTCTGTGTGTTTCCACTCTGCTTGCTTCACCCTTTTTGCAAGGCCTCCCAGAAAACTGGGTGGGAAGCTGTAAGTACCAAAAGGGTTCATCACTTCTAGCTGAGGCATCATAGGACTGCTTCCTGGAGGAGGAGGCATTTTTTTAAATTAAGCCTGAGGCCAGTTGGGGTTTGGCCATATATCCCCTACACACACACACACACACACACACACACTTCTGCATAGACCCAAGGTGGCCCTCAGCCACTGACCAGGCAGGAAGAATGTGTGTACACACTTGAAAAAGAGCTGTTGATTTAGTGCTGGCAACACTCCAGCCATGGAAGTGGGGGGTCCCAGCATACTTATTATTTCTTTTTCCACCAGCAGAAAACATCTGTCCTGTGAAAATTATATTCACTAAGAGACCACAGCATACCTATCGGGAGCCCCGCAACCCTCCCCCAAGCCTCCCTGTCAGCAGAGGCTACAGCTTGTGCTCTGATGGAATTGACCATGGACCCCTAAAGGCTCTTGGCACCCTGAGCTGAGTGAAAAGAAAGAAAGTGTCCTTGGGCAGGAGCTTCCCTGAGGACTGCTGACATGGAACTCGGGACTCTCATGAAGAGAATGTTGACTCTGCCTGACCACCTCTTGGAGAAGGAGATGGTTACCCACTCCAGTCTTCTGGCCTGGAAAATCCCATGAACAGAGAAGCCTAGCAGGCTACAGTCCACAGAGTCGAAAAGAGTCAGACATGACTTAGCAACTAAAAACAGCAGCAGAATTGCCTCTGGACCTCACTCAATTGACACATGTGAGTCACCTAAACAGCATTCCTCTAGCAGATAAAAGGGAACACGATAGAAAGAAGAGTATGAGGACCGAATTTCAAAGACCCTCGGATGTCCCAGCATTGTACAGACGTCTCTTCCTCTCCTCCCCTCTAGAGACCATGACACTCATGTCTTTCTGCCATTTGGTGGGCGTGGGGGAGGGGGGAGGGGGGAGTAGTCTACAGGAGACCAGAGAGACTGCTTGTTATCCTGGAAATGGCTTAGGTTTGGGGATGATGAAGCAAAGACCACCCAAGGAAGCCAGGAATACTGACATGGAGGCAGATGTGGGGTTGCAAGCTCCCTTAAACCTTACCCAACCACTTCCTCCAGCAAGTAATCCCAGTTGACTACAATGTTAAGGACATTCATGAGTGTAGCAGAAAGATAAGCAGCACCCAGATTGGGAAAATTCTTGAAAGCCAGGATGCAGAGACTGAGCTTAATTCAGGGGGCACTGGGGAGCTACCAGAGGGTCTGGAGAAAGAGGGAGAGTTTATCAGGCTTGTACATACAATGCATTATGAAAGATACACATGGATACCTCAAAGGTGCTAGTTTACAGAGAGGTTCTAGAGACCATCCTGATCAGTGGACACTATCAGTCACCTTTGCTGGTCTGTGAAGAGGCACCATCTAGCCTATGAGTCCACTGATGGAGGCTAAGGACTAAGCAGGCACGAACTGGGGCAACTGCCAATGTCAAGCCCATCTCAGAAGCAAGGTCCACTTCTAGCCGTGAACATCTTTCTTCAAGCCAAAGGGAAATGGGCACGTGGGCCCTAGAAAGAGCACCCTGAGTGACCTGGAGCCACATGGCCCCTTCCGGAACCTGCTTCACCCAGACCACATAGTGGTCTGGACAGAAGCTGTAGTGCTCAGTAGCTCTCAGGTGAGTCATTGGGGTTTGAGCCCCTGCTTTGTGGCAGCGGCGTGCCAATCATATATTATACAGTTACTTCTCTCTCCAGTTACTGCCTTCAGGGAGAGGGTCTTTCCCAGACAGGGGTCCTGCCTACCAGCTTCATGACCTCCATGCATCAGGTAAACTCTGGGCCCCAGTGCAAGCTCAACTATTCATGAGCATGTGACCTGGGGCAGCTACTTCACATCCTGCTGCTACTGCTAAGTTGCTTCAGTCGTGTCCGACTCTTCGCAACCCTATGGACTGCAGCCTACCAGACTCCTCCATCCATGGGATTTTCCAGGCAAGAGTACTAGAGTGGGGTGCCATTGCCTTCTCCATGTCTTATCTATATAGAAGTAAGATAAACACCCGCCTTGCAGGATGGTTGTGAGAAGCCAAGTTAGTTCTTAAAGCACTGAGGGTGGTGGGAGGACCAGCACATGTAAACAGCTGATGCCTGTTACTAATTCATACTGTGAATTAGGGCTACAGTAGAGTGACCCTAGATGCCTGGTGAGATGCTGGGAGATCCTGGGGAGAGAAGGTCAAGGACCATAACCCAGAAGAGGTGACTTTTGATGTTACCAGGCACAAAGGCTATAACAGGAGGAACCCAGGGAAGGGGAGAAGACAGTGGGGGGAGATGAGTGACAGGTGGGAAGGAAATGTAGATGGGCCCCAGATTGTGGACAGCATCTCAAAACAGGATAAGGATTTAGACTTCGTCCAGTGGCAGTGGGGATCCATCAAGAGGTGGGGCTCAAAAGCAGGGTCTGGCCTGATTAGACTTAGAGGGGACTCTGGCAGTGAGAAGAAGATGGACTAGAGGAACCATCACAGCTGCAGGGGGGCCAGATCCACAGGAGAACCAACAAGGTTGGATGGTGCGACGATAGATGAGGCCACTTGAAGGCTTCTCAAAGGTTCTTGCAGCTCCCTTCTGGCTTGACATTCCAGGATCGTGGGATTCCTCCAGGACCTCTATGTGGCTGCAGCTGGGCAGTACATACACTTCAGGGATCTCCTGCCAGTTGCTTGGAGCTGAGAAGGCAAAAAGCTCCACAGGGAGGTGGTCAGAAGCTCTGCACTGGCTATGAGGTCTCCTCCCATCTCTCTTCTAAGAATCCAGGGAATGACAGAACCAGAGCCAGTTCTGGCCAGGGAACCGGAGGGGTTGGGGCCGTCCTCTAAATCCAAAGGGATCAGCATACCCACAGGGATAGCTCTGTACCCCAGGTTCCATCAATCATCCCAGTGGCCTTCATCCCAGCTTCGTGCAGCTCTTTCTGCTGTAAACACTCTGCTGCTCCAAGAGATTTGTCATACTTGGAGAGCTATGCAACAAAGGCCACTGGGACCTGGGCGAGGGAGGTCCAAGGGGAGGATAAGGGAGTGGGGACAAGGCAGGCTGGGGACTGGGAACCCCGCCCAAGGGGCTAAGCAGAAGGGAACTGCTGCTGACTGAGAGCTGATCCTGGCTGGGTGCTTTGCTGGTGCCCTCTGGGGCTTCCCAGGTAGCACCACGGTAAAGAATCTGCCTGCCAATGCAGGAGACACAGAAGACGTGGGTTCAATTCTTGAGTCACAAAGATGCCCTAGAGAAGGAAATGGCAACCCACTCCAGTATTCTTACCTGTAAAATCCCATGGGCAGAGGAGCCTTGCAGGTTACAGTCCATGGGGTCACAAAGACTCAGATACCACTGAGCATGCACACACACAACTCAGCACCCCAACAGCACAGCAAGGCAGCTTTCGTTACTGTCTTTTTACCAAGATTAAAGTTAGAACATCAAATTATTTGCCCAAATCTACACAGCTACTAAAATCCAGACAAAGATCTGTGTAGTCAAAGCTCTGGTTTTTAAAATAGTCATGTACAGATGTGAGAGTTGGACCATAAAGAAGGCTGAGCACTGAAGAACTGATGCTTTTGAATTGTGGTGCTGGAGAAGATGCTTGAGAGTCCCTTGGACAGCAAGGAGATCAAACCACTCAATTCTAAAGGAAATCAATCCTGAATATTCATTGGAAGGATTGATGCTGAGGTTGAAACTCCAGTATTTTGGTTATCTGATGTGAACAGCTGATTCACTGGGAAAATTCCTGATCCTGGGAAAGATTTAAGGCAAAAGAAGAGGGTGGCAGAGAATGAGATAATTAGATAGCATCACTGACTCAAAGTACCTGAATCTGAGCAAATTCCAGGAGATAGTGAAGGACAGGGAAGTCTGGCATGCTGCAGTTCATGGGATTTCAAAGAGTCAGACACAACTTAACGATTGAACAACAGCAAGAAGGCAGACACAGATTCAGGCCCAAGTTCATCATCCTCTGAAAAATACTCATTCATTCATTCATTCTCCCAGCAAAAGTGTATAGAGGGCCTACAATATGCCAGGTCCTGTACCAGACACCAGAGATACAAGTCAGACATATTTCCTGCCTTCTTTCGGGAGAGACCGACAATACCAACTTCATAAATGAGCAAGATAATTCCATATGGTGATAAATTGTAGCAGGGATTATCAAAATATAGCCCAGGGCCCCAGTCTCACCTATGGTCTGTGTTTACATCGAACTGAAAGCTAAGAGTGGTTTTGAGATTTTTAAGGGCTATAAAGAAAGCAAAGGGGAACAGGAAACAGTGATGGCACATGTCCCATAAAGCCTAAAACATTCACTATATAGTCCTATGCAAAACTGCCAACCCCTGGAAAAGAGAAAGCCTGGAGGGGCTACCTTGGCAGTGAGCAGGGAAGGCCTCTCTGTGATAGTGTCTTTGATCTGAGATCCAATGATAGAAAAGAATCACCAGGTGAAGAGACCCAAGGAGAGAGAATAGCAAGTGAATGCAGAAACCCTGGGGTAGAAAGAAGCTTATCAGTTTCAAGAAACAAAAAGAGGGCCAACGTTGTTCAAGCACAGGAAATGAGGAAAAGGGGTACCAGGTAAGCTCATGGAGAGATGCTGAGAACAGATCCTGTAGGGCTTTCTGGCTCAAGACTGAGAGTGTCCTCTCCACTCAACCTTGCTTCTGGTGTGGCAAAGTCAAATACAAACCCAGCAGGTGTCAGGATGGTCAGGGTCCAATCTAGTGGCCCAAGCACAGTAATAAGAACCCAGGGACCATGACTCGGACACATGGTAGCAGCAACTTCAAGGGGATGTGATCACCCAGTGGTCAGAGGGTACTGGGAAGATGATCCAGGCTGGACCAGACTGCAGGAGCTTGGCAGGCTATCAGAACCCTTGCCAAACAAGCTGCCATCCAAAGAAGGCCTTGAACTCTAACAGGAAATAAAGGGATTAAAAATCAAGAGCCAAGGATGAGTGATGATCTGCTGAGGGTGGTGCTGAAAACAGTGCCTTCTCAAGCATTTGGCTACCCAGGCGTCAGCGCTGCACATCAAATGCTGAAACCTTGGCCGCATGACTTATACTGGCCCCTCCCACCCTCACTGCTCCCTCTGCCGGTCAGCAAGGTTCAGGAAACAGGAGGAGTCAACCAACTTAGAGAGAGAATGGAAACAGTGGTTTCTTCTGGAAGGAGTCCGTGAAGTGGACGCTGGTAGGACTGTGCAGAAACCGAGTGTGTTCGGTTGATGGTCGGCGCACACTGCAAGCGTGCATGCAAGCACGCTGCAGGGGACTGAACTCGCGCTAAGTTCTCTGACAGAGGGGAATGAGAGAACCGATCATCAGTGTCCATCGCTGTAACAGTTTGTCCTTTGGCCACCGCTAAGTTTAAAATGGCTCTGCTCCTAAGCATGTCCCCAGGCAAAGTGTGTTTTGTAATTTGATTTTTTCCAAAACAATTTTTATTGTTTTTTTTTTCTTTTTAATAAAGGCAACACATGTTCTTTTCAGGAAAATCAGAAAACATACAGATACCAAAGAGAAGAAAATAAAAAACCCTTATCCATCTACTGAGATAAACAGCCATTGTTAACATACCTTGAAGTCTATTTTTCTAGGCTTTTCTTTGTGCATATATAATTTATCAAGTAAATGCAACCCAAATATCCTCCAGGTCTTACCAGGTGTGGGGGTGCTCAACTCAGGTAGATGGATAGTCTCCCTGCTGACTTGATAGCTGGTACCTGCCTGTCACCAGGCCCCTGGACTTCTTTCTGAGGTTCCTCCCCGCTCAATATCCCTGGACATCTTCAAGAGTGTCCCGCACAGGCCCCCAAGCCAGTTCACACCTTTGTCAGTGCCTGCCACTGCCCACACCCACGTCACCTGTTGCTGCTCCTCACAGGCCACTGCCCTGAGTTGCTCCCCCAGCTGAATTTCAGCAGTAAGAGGGGCACAACACACATATAGTCTTAGAACCTTTTTTTTCACTTATCAATATATTACAGACATCTTTATCAGTAAGTATGCTTCTACATGGGGCTTCCCAGGTGGCACCAGTGGTAAAGAACCTGTCTGGCAATGCAGGAGACATAAGAGATGCAGGTTCGATCCCTGGGTCGGGAAGATCCCCTGGAGGAGGGCATGGCAACCCACTCCAGTATTCTTGCCTGGACAGAGGAGCCTCATGGGCTACAGTCCATGGGGTCACACAGAGTTGGACACAACTGAAGCGACTTAGCACATGCTTCTACACCATGTTTAATGGTGGCATAGTATTCTAAGCATTTAGCTAAATTTCTGTTAACAAACCCTATTATAGACACAAAGTTGCAGCCAACCCAATATTAAAAATAAAATTGAGAAATCTTACCTTTAAGGGAAAACCTCTGGGAAAAATTCCTTATCAACCTTCAAGCTTGAGAGGAAATTCTCTTGGTCAACTATTAAATTCAACTGGGATGAAGCATTGGTTAGCGAGCCCTGCACCACAGTGTGCTCCACACTGGACTGTCTTGAAGGAGGATGTAGAGGTTAGGTGAAGGCAGTCTGCATCCTGAAAGAGCTCACAGTCTTCTGAGAGACAGGCCTGGGACAGAAATGACCTGATGGGAGGCAGAGCGCATGCTCCTAGCAGAGGCTGGCCGCGAGGAGTGTGCGTCAGAACGTCATAGCCTGGCATCTGTTCTGCCTTGGATTCAAGGAGGAGGTAGCACTTCACCTGGGCCTGGATGATAGCTGTGATTTTATTCAGGAGGGAGGAAAAAGACAGAGTAACCTAGGAAACGAGTTGGTCAGAGCTGAGGTGTGGAAGCAGAGAGGGACAAGGTTTGGCAGGAACAGGGAGGAGCCTGACTCTGGAGAACAGAGAGCAACGAAAGAGACAGTGATAGAAACACACAGTGATAGAAAAACACACCAAGTCAGGAAGCAACGTGGAGCCATTGATGATATCAAGGTCAGGGGGCAGGGGCAGAATGGAAAATGAAAGAGGAAAACTCGGCTTTGAGGGGGTAGTCCTTAAAAAATTGCTTCCCCAAATGAAATTTTTCTTCTGTATCATTATTCTTATGTCAAATACTATCATCATATAAGTGTAGAAAATTATACTAAATACATTTTTATAATCCTAAAACTGACCATGTTGATTTTGATCTACAACAATGCTAAAAAATAAAATTCTATACCTACAATCTACCCAATAATCTCAGTGGTAATTTTCCCTCATAGAAAAGTCCTGAATATTCCAGTCTTTGTTAAGACAGAAGTGCTCCTAATGGTATGGGTGCACCCTCTTTTTACTCTCGCACCTCAGGGACTTTGCAACTGCTATTGCCAAAGCCTGGAAGTATGTTTCCTTTTCCACTTCACCTACCAACCCCAACATACTTTTCAGATTTCATTTCAAGCTTCACTCTTCCTAACTCTCCAAATGTTAGCTAGGTCTCCCTACGCTATGTTCTTGAGATAGTTGGTCCTTCTTTTTAGCATTTATTATGATTAAAATTGAATAGTTTAATGGTGCACTCATGCCCATGTGTTTAAACTCAGGAAGTCAAGGCCAATATCTCCCACTTGAATGTAAGCTCCCTGAGGGCAGGGATTGTATCCTTGCACATAGAAGATACCGTTAGATGTTTCTCAAGTGAATGAGTATTATTCATAATCTGTGTATCCAAAAATTATTGATAATTTCAAGATTTTAAAAAATGTATTTTCTCAGAATGACTGTCAGGTAAAATCTTACAGCAATCATGTCTTTTATTTGTATTTGCCTTTTCATAATAACCCACCTACTTCCAGAAAGGATTTAAAGGAAATTTGCATAAAAGACAAAGTTGAGAAGACATTAAAACTCAACTAAATCTACAACCTCAATACCTTCTGAAAAACCATGGGAGGAATTTCTGTGGGGTGGGGTTTGTCATCCCCAATTAGATGAGGAAACTAAGGCTCAGAGAAGTGAATGAACATGCTTGCCTCTCAAAACCAAGAAGTAGAACAAAAGGACGCTTTTCTAGGGCAAGAAAACTAGAAGTTACTGCTCTCTACTGCCTCTTGTTGGTGTGAAGAGGAAAGAGCAAGGCTCTCTGGGTTTGCTAAAGAAGCCAGCCCCGCATTCCTGCGGGGGGATCACTAGTGCCAAGCAACCTGGCAAGGCTCCCCAACCAGCTCCTGTGACCTTTCATCTCCCCACCTTTCCACTTGGCCAGATTCTCAGGATGCCTAATTGCTCCGATTTACGTAAGTGGTACTAATGGTAAAGAACCCTCCTGCCAATGCAAGAAACATAAGAGACACAGGTTGGATTCCTAGATCAGGAAGATCTCCTAGAGGAAGGCATGGCAACCCACTGCAGTATTCCTGCCCAAAGAATCCTATGGACAGAGGAGCCTGGAAGGCTATAGTCCATAGGGTTGCAAAGAGTTGGACATGACTGAAGCGACTTAACACGCACAGACTTGCAACCAGAATCCAAGAATCAGATTGATGGCCTTCAGAGTCCAGACTGGCTGGCTGGACAGGCTGTGTGGTCCCACATCAGTCAATGCTTCAGCACCTACCCTCTGAGAGGTGAACTCTGACACATCCCAGCTGTGTATCTTCATTCTTCTGGCCTCAGTTTCCTTCCCCTCAATAAAACCAGGAAGCACGTGGCTTTACTAGGACACTGTGACACCGAAATTGAGTTCAAAGGTAGGCATATAGAAAACGTCTGCTCCCCTTGCTTCCTTCTGTGTTTTTGCTGGCAGTCTCGGCAGCGCCTGAAATATCGATCACTCTCCTACCCTGTGCTTTGGCCGGGGCTTTGGAGCCTGTTTCCAGGTAGTGAAGTCACTGAGTGCTGAGCCAGGAGGATGAGTAACTGCCAATCTCTCCAGCTGAACTCTGTCTCATACAGGTGTCCAGGGCAAGGCAGCCCAGGTTCCTCTGCCCAATCCCGAATCAGACCATTACACCCGGCATGTGCTATGAGGCAACAGAGCAAGCACAGCCAATCGTGGCTGTAAATCCAGGGCGTTTATAAAGTCTTTGTGCACCTCTAAACTCAAATAACCTCGAGTCCCAGAGGGCTGAAGGAAACAAGTTACAATTGTTGTTTGTTCACCAAAACCTCATTCTTGAGAGGAACAAGGAGCCAGGACACAGGTGTCACTCAGTAAATTGCCCAGCAGCAACTGGGGAATGGTTGCAAGGTGGGGAAAAAAGAAACTGATCAAATAATGAGTTGGAGGAGAGAGCAGAGCTTGAAGCAAAGAAAGCAGCCTGGATAGGGCAGGAACCCAGAAGATTCCTTCTCTCTGTGCCATTTGCAAATGTGCACATTCAGAGTGATTCACTTTAACATTTCACGAGGCCAGGGCTGGCTCAACTCCAGGTCCAGGTGGTTACTAAAAGCATTCTACCAGTTCAGAGCTGTGGGACAAATTGTCTTTTCAGTGAAGGCAGAGAAGTACAAGGTTGGCATCCACCTAACAGATAAAGCCAACATAGCAAGGGTGGGAGTGGGCTGGGGCTCAGAGAGCTCACCCCAGACACCAGCAAGCCACTCAGACTCAGAGACACCCCTCCTGCTAGGCGGAGGGTGCAGAGTCCTGCTGGTCCTGAGCAGGCTTGGCTCAGAAGGGAGGGTGATGTTAGAGAAGAACGGCATTTTGAGAGGATGTCTGAGACAAAAGCAACCTCTTCACTTTAAAAACATAAACAGCAAAACAAAACAACAATGACCAAAAAAGAGTAAATTGAGGCCAGGAGTGAAGGAAGTCACTGGCCGATCTCGCCATCCATTTGCTGGCTATCAGTCATACTGGAAGGCCTTCCCCAGTAGGGCAATGCAAAGTATCTGCCGGACAGTGCAGGAGATGCGGGTTTGATCCCTGGGTTGGGAAGATCCCTG
>SJYW01035106.1:188777-220005 GCA_006410735.1 Raphicerus campestris
CAGAGGAGCCTTGCAGGTTACAGTCCATGGGGTCACAAAGACTCAGATACCACTGAGCATGCACACACACAACTCAGCACCCCAACAGCACAGCAAGGCAGCTTTCGTTACTGTCTTTTTACCAAGATTAAAGTTAGAACATCAAATTATTTGCCCAAATCTACACAGCTACTAAAATCCAGACAAAGATCTGTGTAGTCAAAGCTCTGGTTTTTAAAATAGTCATGTACAGATGTGAGAGTTGGACCATAAAGAAGGCTGAGCACTGAAGAATTGATGCTTTTGAATTGTGGTGCTGGAGAAGATGCTTGAGAGTCCCTTGGACAGCAAGGAGATCAAACCACTCAATTCTAAAGGAAATCAATCCTGAATATTCATTGGAAGGATTGATGCTGAGGTTGAAACTCCAGTATTTTGGTTATCTGATGTGAACAGCTGATTCACTGGGAAAATTCCTGATCCTGGGAAAGATTTAAGGCAAAAGAAGAGGGTGGCAGAGAATGAGATAATTAGATAGCATCACTGACTCAAAGTACCTGAATCTGAGCAAATTCCAGGAGATAGTGAAGGACAGGGAAGTCTGGCATGCTGCAGTTCATGGGATTTCAAAGAGTCAGACACAACTTAACGATTGAACAACAGCAAGAAGGCAGACACAGATTCAGGCCCAAGTTCATCATCCTCTGAAAAATACTCATTCATTCATTCATTCTCCCAGCAAAAGTGTATAGAGGGCCTACAATATGCCAGGTCCTGTACCAGACACCAGAGATACAAGTCAGACATATTTCCTGCCTTCTTTCGGGAGAGACCGACAATACCAACTTCATAAATGAGCAAGATAATTCCATATGGTGATAAATTGTAGCAGGGATTATCAAAATATAGCCCAGGGCCCCAGTCTCACCTATGGTCTGTGTTTACATCGAACTGAAAGCTAAGAGTGGTTTTGAGATTTTTAAGGGCTATAAAGAAAGCAAAGGGGAACAGGAAACAGTGATGGCACATGTCCCATAAAGCCTAAAACATTCACTATATAGTCCTATGCAAAACTGCCAACCCCTGGAAAAGAGAAAGCCTGGAGGGGCTACCTTGGCAGTGAGCAGGGAAGGCCTCTCTGTGATAGTGTCTTTGATCTGAGATCCAATGATAGAAAAGAATCACCAGGTAAAGAGACCCAAGGAGAGAGAATAGCAAGTGAATGCAGAAACCCTGGGGTAGAAAGAAGCTTATCAGTTTCAAGAAACAAAAAGAGGGCCAACGTTGTTCAAGCACAGGAAATGAGGAAAAGGGGTACCAGGTAAGCTCATGGAGAGATGCTGAGAACAGATCCTGTAGGGCTTTCTGGCTCAAGACTGAGAGTGTCCTCTCCACTCAACCTTGCTTCTGGTGTGGCAAAGTCAAATACAAACCCAGCAGGTGTCAGGATGGTCAGGGTCCAATCTAGTGGCCCAAGCACAGTAATAAGAACCCAGGGACCATGACTCGGACACATGGTAGCATCAACTTCAAGGGGATGTGATCACCCAGTGGTCAGAAGGTACTGGGAAGATGATCCAGGCTGGACCAGACTGCAGGAGCTTGGCAGGCTATCAGGACCCTTGCCAAACAAGCTGCCATCCAAAGAAGGCCTTGAACTGTAACAGGAAATAAAGGGATTAAAAATCAAGAGCCAAGGATGAGTGATGATCTGCTGAGGGTGGTGCTGAAAACAGTGCCTTCTCAAGCATTTGGCTACCCAGGCGTCAGCGCTGCACATCAAATGCTGAAACCTTGGCCGCATGACTTATACTGGCCCCTCCCACCCTCACTGCTCCCTCTGCCGGTCAGCAAGGTTCAGGAAACAGGAGGAGTCAACCAACTTAGAGAGAGAATGGAAACAGTGGTTTCTTCTGGAAGGAGTCCGTGAAGTGGACGCTGGTAGGACTGTGCAGAAACCGAGTGTGTTCGGTTGATGGTCGGCGCACACTGCAAGCGTGCATGCAAGCACGCTGCAGGGGACTGAACTCGCGCTAAGTTCTCTGACAGAGGGGAATGAGAGAACCGATCATCAGTGTCCATCGCTGTAACAGTTTGTCCTTTGGCCACCGCTAAGTTTAAAATGGCTCTGCTCCTAAGCATGTCCCCAGGCAAAGTGTGTTTTGTAATTTGATTTTTTCCA
Organism: Raphicerus campestris; assembly: GCA_006410735.1. Lineage (NCBI taxonomy): Eukaryota > Metazoa > Chordata > Mammalia > Artiodactyla > Bovidae > Raphicerus > Raphicerus campestris. Next base: position 190,939 of record SJYW01035106.1, read on the forward strand.
AAACAATTTTTATTGTTTTTTTTTTCTTTTTAATAAAGGCAACACATGTTCTTTTCAGGAAAATCAGAAAACATACAGATACCAAAGAGAAGAAAATAAAAAACCCTTATCCATCTACTGAGATAAACAGCCATTGTTAACATACCTTGAAGTCTATTTTTCTAGGCTTTTCTTTGTGCATATATAATTTATCAAGTAAATGCAACCCAAATATCCTCCAGGTCTTACCAGGTGTGGGGGTGCTCAACTCAGGTAGATGGATACTCTCCCTGCTGACTTGATAGGTGGTACCTGCCTGTCACCAGGCCCCTGGACTTCTTTCTGAGGTTCCTCCCCACTCAGTATCCCTGGACATCTTCAAGAGTGTCCCGCACAGGCTCCCAAGCCAGTTCACACCTTTGTCAGTGCCTGCCACTGCCCACACCCACGTCACCTGTTGCTGCTCCTCACAGGCCACTGCCCTGAGTTGCTCCCCCAGCTGAATTTCAGCAGTAAGAGGGGCACAACACACATATAGTCTTAGAACCTTTTTTTTCACTTATCAATATATTACAGACATCTTTATCAGTAAGTATGCTTCTACATGGGGCTTCCCAGGTGGCACCAGTGGTAAAGAACCTGTCTGGCAATGCAGGAGACATAAGAGATGCAGGTTCGATCCCTGGGTCGGGAAGATCCCCTGGAGGAGGGCATGGCAACCCACTCCAGTATTCTTGCCTGGACAGAGGAGCCTCATGGGCTACAGTCCATGGGGTCACACAGAGTTGGACACAACTGAAGCGACTTAGCACATGCTTCTACACCATGTTTAATGGTGGCATAGTATTCTAAGCATTTAGCTAAATTTCTGTTAACAAACCCTATTATAGACACAAAGTTGCAGCCAACCCAATATTAAAAATAAAATTGAGAAATCTTACCTTTAAGGGAAAACCTCTGGGAAAAATTCCTTATCAACCTTCAAGCTTGAGAGGAAATTCTCTTGGTCAACTATTAAATTCAACTGGGATGAAGCATTGGTTAGCGAGCCCTGCACCACAGTGTGCTCCACACTGGACTGTCTTGAAGGAGGATGTAGAGGTTAGGTGAAGGCAGTCTGCATCCTGAAAGAGCTCACAGTCTTCTGAGAGACAGGCCTGGGACAGAAATGACCTGATGGGAGGCAGAGCGCATGCTCCTAGCAGAGGCTGGCCGCGAGGAGTGTGCGTCAGAACGTCATAGCCTGGCATCTGTTCTGCCTTGGATTCAAGGAGGAGGTAGCACTTCACCTGGGCCTGGATGATAGCTGTGATTTTATTCAGGAGGGAGGAAAAAGACAAAGTAACCTAGGAAACGAGTTGGTCAGAGCTGAGGTGTGGAAGCAGAGAGGGACAGGGTTTGGCAGGAACAGGGAGGAGCCTGACTCTGGAGAACAGAGAGCAACGAAAGAGAGACAGTGATAGAAACACACAATGATAGAAAAACACACCAAGTCAGGAAGCAAGTGGAGCCATTGATGATATCAAGGTCAGGGGGCGGGGGCAGAATGGAAAATGAAAGAGGAAAACTCGGCTTTGAGGGGGTAGTCCTTAAAAAATTGCTTCCCCAAATGAAATTTTTCTTCTGTATCATTATTCTTATGTCAAATACTATCATCATATAAGTGTAGAAAATTATACTAAATACATTTTTATAATCCTAAAACTGACCATGTTGATTTTGATCTACAACAATGCTAAAAAATAAAATTCTATACCTACAATCTACCCAATAATCTCAGTGGTAATTTTCCCTCATAGAAAAGTCCTGAATATTCCAGTCTTTGTTAAGACAGAAGTGCTCCTGATGGTATGGGTGCACCCTCTTTTTACTCTCGCACCTCAGGGNTAGTCCTTCAAAAATAAATAAATAAATAAATAAAAAATAAAATGCTGTGATTTTTATGGAGCACTAGACAACTGTATCTAATACACAGAGTACCACACTAATATTAGCATCTTTTGTATGCATTCTTTTAGAATTCATTTAAAATTTTGACCATATAACACAAATAAGTGTAAAATATTGTGTGTCAAATATTTTTGGAAATATTATGACTGTTTGGATATGACAGAATAATTTTAAGATTTTATTCCTACTTCAAAAACTAATTTTCATGGCATTTTAGCAATCAAGAGGAAGAGAAACATTTATTAAAATATATACTTAGCTCTTTTTCTAGAGATGGAACAAATTATGTCCCATTCTTTTCATTTATTGAATAAGTACTGTTGGTATATAATAGATGGTGGAGGAGTGAAATAGAGAAGACATAGATGATGGGGAGACAAGAAATGAACTAGAGTTGTAGGTGGAAAGGAAGGCAGAACAGAACAGGCATAATCATAAAGAAGAGAAACAAAGACTCAGTAATTCCAGGATGATAATATAGCAGAGGACACATGAAGATGTTTAATATATCAGTCCCAGGCTTTTACTGCTCTTTGAAATTTAAAGGTGCTATCCCAAGTTCCACAATCTAATGGCTAAACTGCAAGCTAGTCAACTCTGTAGCAAGAAGCCACAGCAACATACCTCTGAGAAAAGTCATACTTAATCCTGGGTGCTCTGGCCCTGTGAAGCTTAAAGTCCCATGCTGATGGAATTAATACAAGAGCCCAGTAGGGCCTACAGATGGAAGACCATTCTCTTTGATTCAGCAGTAAGAACCATCCTAGGTCAATAATGAGTAACAAATGTTGTGGTCAATGTTATTTCAATGTGTAATTATAATATTTTTGTACATAACAAAGAACATTTGCTTAAAATAAAAAGCACATGTTAGATTCATTCCTCTTAATTCTAATGTAAATCCAAGCATAATTTTCCAGCAACATGCTTATTTTTCTTTATAACAAATAGAGGTCTATTTTTGATCACCTAGACTGATAGTTCAATTCTATTGCTTATCAGCTCAATGATGTTTGTTAAAGTGCTGAGCTGCAAAAAACTATTACACCTGTAAAATGGGAAGAATTATAGAATCTTTATTATTAATTTGTTGAGAGGATTTAATGAGACAGCACATCTCATGTACTTAAAATGCCCAGCACAAAATAAGCATAGAATAATATGAGTTCTCATTATTATTTTAGGCTTTTTTTTTTTAAAATTTAAGAGGTTTAGTGTCTGCTTTTAGCCAATTATCTTATGGGTTGTTTTCTTTTTAATTTTTTGAATAGTGATGATTTGCAATACAAAATTTTCTGTGAGTTAAAAAGTTTTCTTTTAAAAAAGAAAATGATTAGATAGCAGAAGAAACTTAATGTTGTAAATTAAGAGTTCATTTCTAATACTCCATAGCATTTGAGAACCTTAGTACAATTATACATATTTGGCAAGTGATATTTACACAATTAAATAGATTAAGTTAAAGGAGAGGTCTGCTATCTTTTGAGGAATTCTTCAAGATTATAGATAACCTGGCTAAGTGCAGGTTACAAGTGCCAGAAATTGGTTCTGTTTTAGCCACTATAATCTCCCTTTTAGATCTTTACAATTAAGGGTATAATTGATGGGAAAGGAGTTGAAATTTGTATATACCAAAGTGTTTCTCTGGTAATTATTTTAAGGCCACAAAATGAAGTTAACTTACAAGGACATGCATGCAGGGTACCATGTAATGTCTACTTTAAAATGATTATAATGAATACCCATCAATTTAATAATGATTAGCTACTTGTTATAGTGTATATTCCACAAATGTTTCAAGGACAAAAAGCAATGAAGCTAAAACAAAACTCTCTGCAGATGGTATTGCAAATTTTCAGATTTCATTTTTGTGCTTAAAGTAACATATTATAGAGAGATTTTAGCGAAAGCATTTTACTAGTACTGGGACTTGGGGGTGTCTGTGGGGAGGTTGATAATCTAACATTTAAAAAAGACAATTGCTGTCCTTAAAGAAACTTTTTATGTGGGAGATAATCACATAAGACATAACATGGGGAGTGAATGAAGAGGAGTTGGAAAAAAACAGTGTGAGTTATATATATATATAAATCCTCAGCTGATGAAACTTAAATAAGACATTTAGCCAAATTGTCTCTAGGAAAATTAANAGAAACTTTTTGTGTGGGAGATAATCACATAAGACATAACATGGGGAGTGAATGAAGAGGAGTTGGAAAAAAACAGTGTGAGTTATATATATATATAAATCCTCAGCTGATGAAACTTAAATAAGACATTTAGCCAAATTGTCTCTAGGTAAATTAACACTGAAGTTGTTAAGGCTTTTCTTGGATAGCATTTATATATTATGTCCATTTATGCAAAAATATGTCAAATTACTGTGGTCCTAAAACTATGGGCCAGAAAAATTACCTGGTTTGAACAATTTTGGCAAGATCCATCCATAGCTACTTGCCCATTAGGATATAATTATGTTGAGTTTGCTAGAAATTGAAGTGAATCAGGTTAGATTTGATGTTCTAAAAATCTGAATGAATGCACAATTTTATAGTTTTCATAATGGAAACTATCGTTGACCCTGCTCACAGCTCCAGTTGTTTCTCTGTTCACATATCCTCACTGTTTGCTGAATCCAGTGTGGGCATGGTGTGAGCTGAGGCTGGAAAAAAACTTGAGGAGCCATCAGAAATGCAAACATGTTTCTTCTCTCCTGGCTGGCTTAGCCAGCCTTCACACAGCCTCTCTCCTGGCTCACGCAGTAGCTGTACCAGCAGACACATTATATTCTCTCCCCTGTGGCTGACCCAGAGGACATACCTAGGGGGCAGCAGTAATTCACCATTTTCTAGGTGGAGCACACACATGTGGACCACATAAAGTAGCCTGTGACCAAGCCAGTACCTCGTGACACACACGTGCAGTGCTACAAATTATCTCAGCAGTTCAGTTCAGTTTCAGTTGAGTCACTCAGTCATGTCCAACTCTTTGTGACCCCATGAGTTACAGCACGCCAGGCCTCCCTGTGCTTCACCATCTCCTGGAGTTCACCCAAACTCATGTCCATCGAGTCATGATGCCATTCAGTCATCATCCTCTGCTGTCCCCTTCTCCTCCTGCCCTCAATCCCTCCCAGCATCAGAGTCTTTTCCAATGACTCAGCTCTTCATATGTGGTGGCCAAAGTGCTGGAGTTTCAGCTTTAGCATCATTCCTTCCAAAGAACACCCAGTGCTGATCTCCTTCAGAATGGACTGGTTGGAGCTCCTTGCAGTCCAAGGGACTCTCAAAAGTCTTCTCCAGCACCACAGTTCAAAAGCATCAACTCATCTCACATGCTAGTAAAGTAATGCTCAAATTCTCCAAGCCAGGCTTCAGCAATATGTGAATCATGAAATTCCAGATGTTCAAGCTGGTTTTAGAAAAGGAAGAGGAACCAGAGATCTCAGCTTTTACTTAGTCATTATTTACAAAACATGGGGAAAGAGAGCCTGAACATGCCCTCTTGTCCAATTTGTTCTCTCCCCACAGAGAGTTACTGGAAAGCTCTAAGATTTATCTAGCTGTTAGAAAGATCTGGAAGGGAGTTCTGATGTAGCATGGTTGAAGAAAGGGGTAGGATGGAAACAAACTTATTTTATGTTTGTCCCCTGCCTAATTCCATTGCAAACACTTATGGATGAAAAATACTGCCTGCCATATCAGTAAACAAAGGACGTTGCGGCCATCAAGCCATCACGTGGTGAGCCTTGAGGGAACTCAGGGTGGAGACAAATGGGCTGCCCACTGCCAAACCCTCAGCCATTGCATTTATTCCCAGCTCAGCACTCTGAGGGGACTCATGATGAGAAAACACTGGATACTGGCCACAGATAGCTGAATTACACATCAAGGGAATGATTTCACTGAGGCCAGACTCTGGCATCTTCTCATACATAGAAGAGTACTAAATGCCTTAAGAAATATTTGATTTTCTTTAGTTAACTGTAATCTTTAATGTTTCAGCTACCTGGTCTTTGTTGCAAAAGCTCCTGTATATCTGACTCCCCTGTTTGCCTTCTTGGAGCAGTCCCTTGGAGCAACCTAAGACTCCAGTCTTCCCAGCTCTAAGTCCTCAGAATGTTAGGCAAATAAAACAGCTCTCAGTTTTGGACTTCCCCAGTGTCTCAGCGGTAAATAATCCACCTGTGATGCAGGATACACAGGGAATGGGTTCAATCCCTGGGTCAGAAAGATTCCCCTGGAGGAGGGCATGGCAACCCATTCCAGTATTCTTGCCTGCAGAATCCCAAGGACAGAGGAACCTGTTGGGCCATGGTCCATGGGGTCGCAAAGAGTTGGATACAACTGAGCACTTAACTTTTAGATTGTGCGTTTCTCCTTTTTATTTTTTTTCCTCCAGTTGACACCCTCCTTTACCTATGAATGACTTTGCTGATCAAACACATCTCTTAGCTCACCCTGATGCTCTGAATGCTTCTCAGTATCAGGGATTGGTACTATCAATTGGGCAATCACTATCAGTCAATCAGAGCTGGCATGCACTCAGAACCCTAACCATGAGGAAAAAATTGTAAATCCTTGATATCATATTTAAGGCTTTATCATCTGAATACAGCTCTTTTTAGTCTTATATTTTACCAAATTCCCCCACACATACTAAAATTCAACCTTAAATATGTTATTATGGTTTAATTAATTGGTTAATTCATATGTTATTTAGAGGCACTCAAATAATTATTGACTGACAACTTCCTAATTTAGAATCCATTTGTTATCTATTTTTCTTGCAAAAGTTCTCAATGCAACCATCAGTGAAGTTCAAAAGCTACTCCACCACTAACTGCTTTCTCCATTAGAATTGATTTTTCTTTATTTCATATGTTTCATTAACCTTTAAACTCTAATATAAAATTTAGCTCATTTCACTGTATGTCAGTATTTCATGTGTATTATATTTACTTAAGTAGTCAATTATATTTTATTCATCATTTACCCCCAAGGAACCTGGCACAAAGTTTACATATTTTATCCAATCGAGTTAAACTGATTTTAAAAACAACTGATAATAGTTGTCTTTTCAGTTCAGCCGCTCAGTCGCTCAGTCATGTTTGACTCTTAGTGATCTCATGGACTGCAGCACGCTATGCCTCCCTGTCCATAACCAACTCCCGGAATCCACCCAAACTCATGTCCATTGAGTCAGTGATGCCATCCAACCATCTCATCCTCTGTCGTCCCCTTCTCCCTCCTTTAATCTTTTCCAGCATCAGGTCTTTTCCAATGAGTCAGTTCTTCGCATCAGGTGGCCAAAGTTTTGGAGTTTCAGCTTCAGCATCAGAACTTCCAATGAATATTCAGGACTGATTTCCTTTAGGATGGACTGGTTGGATCTTCTTGCAGTCCAAGGGCCTATCAAGAGTCTTCTCCAACATTACAGTTCATCTGCTGTCACAAGATATGTTGCCCTAACCTACTCTTGTCCTGCCTAGTTTTATGTTCTTTGAATTGTTGTTCAAATGTTGTTCAATTGTTGTTCAGTATGTTCAAGAAACTGATTATAGTATTTGCTGACCCAAAATGTGTCATGTGTAGACATTTGATAATATAAAATTAGTACAGATTCTCAAATTATTTAAAATAGAAGTTAAAAGAGAGTTAGAAGAGCAAATAGAAGTTTGCTCAAGACCTGGAACTTCTACCATTCATAAACATACATATTCATACACACAAATCAAAAATAACTATATGCAGAAAAGCATTTCAAAATTCGTCCTGAAGAGCGTAATAGAGGGTAGTCTGATTTGTTTGGTTCATGCTGAGATGTATTTTATTTAGTTCAGATAATTTATTTAAAGCCTTTACATAATCATTAAGCTCCAGGAATTGCCCCTATCAAGTTTTGTTAGCACATGTGTGCTCACTCAGCTCCTTATTTTCTGCTGAGTGGTATGTTCCTCATACATTCTAAGACCTCAAGTAAATCAAGAAATTTCCCAAAGACTTAATTTATTCACATATAAATTTGTAACTGTAGTAATTTCTGTCAATTTACCTACTTAAACAACTGCTATGGGGATCAATATGAAACTTCCCTGGTGGCTCAGATGGTAAAGAACCTGCCTGCAATGTAAGAGACCTGGATTCAATCCCTTGGTTGGGAAGATCCCCAGGAGAAGGGAATGGCAACCCATCCCAGTTTTTTTGCCTGAAGAATCCCATGGACAGAGGAGCCTCGGGGGCTACAGTCCACAGTGTCACAAAGAGTCAGAAATGACTGAATGACTAACACACATATATGGAGATCAAAACAGAAAGTAATACACACACACAATTCCAAAATATACTGTTATGTAATATTTTACTCAGTAGTATTAATCTCCAACAATTTTAATTTCAATTCTTAAAATGAGTTATTCAACCGAAGACAGCACTAACCCATGAGATTTTTGGAGATTATTACACCTGGCCACAAGGATGGGGCAATTCACCAAATGAAACATTTCTTTATCATTTGGGTAAAACGATCTTTGGAAAACAGTTAGAAATGCCGCCAAATTGCATGCTACTAGACTAATACTTTGTGGATCATAAATTCTCTTAGATGGCTTTAGGCAAACTTAATTAGTTTAAAAAAACTTCTCTACTAAGATTAGTTGATGCTTTAATTAGGCTGACACAAAATAAAAAAGCTCAGTTTTACTAGATTTATCAAATTATTGCCTGAAATATTTCTCCCCTTTGACATATTAAAAGAAGCCTCACACTGAATACAACCACCAAAGAGACTGACAAATCTTTATATTACCATAATTTGAAGAACCAGCTCATCTTCTGTCTGCATTTTTTCCCTCTTTCAAGACACAATTCAGAGTTGTGTTAAGATGTCCATTTGATCTTGTAAATTATTGTGTATTCAGGCAATCTATTGAAAAATATGTACCCTGGGCAAAGTTGAAGAGAGTGGAGCTGGATGGAGGTGAAATTAGGTGAGTCATATTTGGGAAATAAATACCAATACAACTTGGAATTGGATTTTCCATAGCTTAGAGATGTCAAGGGCAACTTTGAGACAGCTGGCTTATACAACAGGAAGGGTGATGATGACTGTTTACTGATTTAGAAAACAGGAGATTCACCAGGGTTGAAGTAAACAAGCATCATGAGAGATTTGGGGGTGGTTTTAGAATATTTCCTTTATATCCAGCCTGAAATTCCTAAATTCCATAATCATAAAATTATTCATAAATGTTGAAATTACCTATATAAATATATATTTTCCTAACATAATGGCTTCTGAGAGGTGAGAGTATGACAGGGTGATCTTAATAACTTAGCCTGTGTGGATGAGCTTGTTGTTGTTCAGTTGCTAAGTCAAGTATGACCCCGTGAACTGAAGCACACTAGGTTTTTCTGTCCATCACTATCTCCTTGAGTTTGCTTAAAATCATGTCCATTGAGTCAGTGATGCCATCCAACCATCTCATCCTCTATGACCCCCTTCTCCTCTTGCTCTCAATTTTTCCCAGCATCAGGGTCCTTTCCAATGAGTTGACTCTTCATAAAAGAATTGTCCAAAGTATTTGAGTTTCAGTGTCAGCATCAGTACTTCCAATGAATATTCAAGGTTGATTTCCATTAGGATTGACTAATTTGCTCTCCTTGCTTTCCAAGGGTCTCTCAAGGGTCTTCTCCAACACCACAGTTTAAAAGTGCCAATTCATTAGTGCTCATTATTCTTTATGGTCAAACTCTCACATCCATACATAACTACTAGAAAAACCATAGCTTTGATTTTCAAGGATGAATTTATCAAATTGTTATTCTATGGAGTAAGACTGTCCAGAATTTGTGATAAATAATAAAAACGACTGTAGAGTGAAGAGATCACCAAAAGAAAGAAAAAACAACTACTTTCTAATAATACCAAGATTGACTCTAATGAAGCTATTAGAATTGGATAACGTTCACATTTGTTAAAGTTGGACTCATCAGGATGTAAAGTTTTTAAATAAATGCAACAGCTTTTCAAGGTGTGTGATTAAAAAGAATTTACCTTAGATTTCCTCTGTGATCTACATACCATAAATTTTCTTGCTCACTATGTTCAAACAATCAAGCAGAGCTAGTCATTAGCAAATTAACTGAGCCTTCTAAAGTGTATATTTCAAGCTCATGCTCATGATTTTGAATGAGGACCAATTATGTTCTCACATCTGTCACTCACATCAGCTGTGGAATGTCAAGACCCACTTGCATATCGTGTACATACAGGAGAGCAGAGGTTCAGGAGTGAGCTGTTCTTCTTGGCAAATGCTGTTGTCAGTATTTATTGACACCTATCAATTGAATCCTTTATTCTTGATAAGAGCTCATTTGTTTCCTCCAGGTATTAAAAAATAATCCTTTTCCACATTAGAGGATTTTCATCCCTGAATTCAGGTTTTAAAAATCCAGTTTGTTTATTGGATGGGGCAGGAGATTTAAGATATCATGATCCTTATGCAAACATATAGGTAAGAAAGTAGTTTAAGAAAATATAGGCAGTAAATTACGTTGAGATGAGCAAATCTTGTATATAAATTATTGCATGAAAAAGTGACAATAAAAGTGAAATTTTTAGTTTTATAAAAACATCATAAATTGCATCAAATATACAAACTGGCAGAGAAGGCAATGGCACCCCACTGAGTACTCTTGCCTGGAAAATCCCATGGATGGAGAAGCCTGGTAGGCTACAGTCCATGGGTCGCAAATANTTTTAGTTTTATAAAAACATCATAAATTGCATCAAATATACAAACTGGCAGAGAAGGCAATGGCACCCCACTGAGTACTCTTGCCTGGAAAATCCCATGGATGGAGAAGCCTGGTAGGCTACAGTCCATGGGTAGCAAATAGTCGGACACGACTGAGCTACTTCACTTTCACTTTTCACTTTCATGCATTGGAGAAGGAAATGGCAACCCATTCCAGTGCTCTTGTCTGGAGAATCCCAGGGATGGAGGAGGCTGGTGGGCTGCCATCCATGGGGTCTCTCAGAGTCGGACACAACTGACGGGACTTAGCAGCAGCAGCAGCATACAGACTGGTATTTAAAGACACACCCAAATGTCTCCATTATTAATACCTTAGCATTTTCTCTCTCATTCACAGCATCAGAAATTATTAATATTTTCAATATTTAAAAATAAAGTTATATGCTACAATTTATTTCATTTTGCTTTCTTAGATTATTTATTTGTCACACTAGACTCTTGATGTTTCTGTACCATTTGCACAATTTTCTTTATGAACCCACTATTGTATATTTCTATCAATTTCTGTGTTTGTTATATGTAAAAAACACTGAAATATCACTGCATTTTAAGCTCATTGTTTTTTCACTTTGTTATTTTTATATGAACTTTATTCATGGGATAGATATTTTGTTTTATTTGATAGACTTTTTTTTTCTTTAATGAGGATAAATTTACCAAACTTTGTTGACATGAAGTAATAAGCTCTAGAGTCTTGGTGTCATAGAAAATACAAATATTTTAATTGAAGTCATATGAGTTCATTGATTTGAGAACCTCTATATTCTATGTTAATATCTTCATCTTATCTTTTATATGATAGTTGCAACTATTCTGCTCTCTCAAGGAAAGATATTTACCAGCTATAGTATATTTTATTCAGTAATTTGTTGAACTTTCATACTTTTAGTCTCCTCTTATGGCCTCAGCCACTACCTAACCCAGGCAAATTCCTGTTTTCCCACTGCCTGTTCAATTATATTTTAAGCAAAACTATCAGGCACGATCACATCACAACTTAAACACACTGCAGTCAACTCACTCATGGCCTTGGCATTTTTCGCTTATAAGGAATCACAACCAAATACAGTTTGTACATGATATTCTAGTTTTCTTATTTTGTTTCACATTATACTTAATATCTCATAATATATGCATTTATTTTTATTTTCAGATGATTACTGATTTCTTACAAATTGAATAGAATTAAATAGCATCAAAAATTAAATGTTAAGTTTAACTTTCAAAAATACTAAAATGCTTATAGTTAGCTAAAATTATATATGTAAAAGACATAGCATGAAACAACAATGGAGATAGTATTTATATGTGTATTCATTCTGATTGAATCTTGGGATGAGATTCTTGTTCAGAGAATGCACAAAATAAAGAAGGATCCAGCCCTCACACAAAGGAAGTTTAGGGGCCTACATACTCTTAACAGAAAGCTACAAGACTTTTTACAAAGTAGGATTTGAGATATGATATGGACCCAGTGACAATCCACTCCAGTATTCTTGCCTGGAATATCCCATGGACGGAAGAACCTGGTAGGCTACAGTCCTTGGGATCACAAATAGTGAACATGACTGAGCGACTTGACTTTATGAACCCAATACATTGTTCAGAAGGAATTTCCTCTCTCCTTCACCCTATTTTTTTCACTCATTGCTTTCTTCACTACTGTTAATTTCACTGACATATCTCAGATAATTATTCAATCTTTTTCCCCCTTTGTTCAGTTTTATTATCATACAACTTCCAATACTCTAAAAACTCATCTTTGTAGGTAATCATAACTAAATCAGAGTCCTTCATGTTACATTATATTTCTCTATTCCAATATCCATTAAATCTATTTTTCCAAGTATTCTGGAAACCACTTTTGAGGGATAGTTTTAAGTCTATAACAAAAACAGATAAATTAGTTATCCCACATATTAGTTATCCCATATATTTAATGTAGATGAGTGAGATGTAAGGACTAATGGCTGTTAGTAAGAATAACTACAAATCTTGTGGCTTTAGTCTAATTTAATGGTCACAGGTGAAGAAAACCTAGAGAGGTTTTCACACATTCGTTTTCCTGGTCCATTTACATAAGATGGCTACTGGGTATATGCATTTTTTAAAAAAGTACCCAGATGACTTTAATATGACATTAGGTTTGAGAACCACTGCTTAATTATTGATTATATATGTAACTAAAGAGTTTAGAACAGCTAAGTGATATAGATATTCTTTGAGAATTTATTGCATATTTATCTCCTGATTCTAAAATATAAGTATTCAATTATATGGGGTTTCTTTATAGAAGTCATTGAGAAATTAGGTGAAAAACTCAAAAAGAAAATGTATAAAATAATGCAACTAAATGAATCTTAAATGTTTGCAACTGAATATCATTGTTATCCACTGAAAGTTAAACTGCAAAATAATTGATNCATCCATGGGGTCTCTCAGAGTCGGACACAACTGACGGGACTTAGCAGCAGCAGCAGCATACAGACTGGTATTTAAAGACACACCCAAATGTCTCCATTATTAATACCTTAGCATTTTCTCTCTCATTCACAGCATCAGAAATTATTAATATTTTCAATATTTAAAAATAAAGTTATATGCTACAATTTATTTCATTTTGCTTTCTTAGATTATTTATTTGTCACACTAGACTCTTGATGTTTCTGTACCATTTGCACAATTTTCTTTATGAACCCACTATTGTATATTTCTATCAATTTCTGTGTTTGTTATATGTAAAAAACACTGAAATATCACTGCATTTTAAGCTCATTGTTTTTTCACTTTGTTATTTTTATATGAACTTTATTCATGGGATAGATATTTTGTTTTATTTGATAGACTTTTTTTTTCTTTAATGAGGATAAATTTACCAAACTTTGTTGACATGAAGTAATAAGCTCTAGAGTCTTGGTGTCATAGAAAATACAAATATTTTAATTGAAGTCATATGAGTTCATTGATTTGAGAACCTCTATATTCTATGTTAATATCTTCATCTTATCTTTTATATGATAGTTGCAACTATTCTGCTCTCTCAAGGAAAGATATTTACCAGCTATAGTATATTTTATTCAGTAATTTGTTGAACTTTCATACTTTTAGTCTCCTCTTATGGCCTCAGCCACTACCTAACCCAGGCAAATTCCTGTTTTCCCACTGCCTGTTCAATTATATTTTAAGCAAAACTATCAGGCACGATCACATCACAACTTAAACACACTGCAGTCAACTCACTCATGGCCTTGGCATTTTTCGCTTATAAGGAATCACAACCAAATACAGTTTGTACATGATATTCTAGTTTTCTTATTTTGTTCCACATTATACTTAATATCTCATAATATATGCATTTATTTTTATTTTCAGATGATTACTGATTTCTTACAAATTGAATAGAATTAAATAGCATCAAAAATTAAATGTTAAGTTTAACTTTCAAAAATACTAAAATGCTTATAGTTAGCTAAAATTATATATGTAAAAGACATAGCATGAAACAACAATGGAGATAGTATTTATATGTGTATTCATTCTGATTGAATCTTGGGATGAGATTCTTGTTCAGAGAATGCACAAAATAAAGAAGGATCCAGCCCTCACACAAAGGAAGTTTAGGGGCCCACATACTCTTAACAGAAAGCTACAAGACTTTTTACAAAGTAGGATTTGAGATATGATATGGACCCAGTGACAATCCACTCCAGTATTCTTGCCTGGAATATCCCATGGACGGAAGAACCTGGTAGGCTACAGTCCTTGGGATCACAAATAGTGAACATGACTGAGCGACTTGACTTTATGAACCCAATACATTGTTCAGAAGGAATTTCCTCTCTCCTTCACCCTATTTTTTTCACTCATTGCTTTCTTCACTACTGTTAATTTCACTGACATATCTCAGATAATTATTCAATCTTTTTCCCCCTTTGTTCAGTTTTATTATCATACAACTTCCAATACTCTAAAAACTCATCTTTGTAGGTAATCATAACTAAATCAGAGTTCTTCATGTTACATTATATTTCTCTATTCCAATATCCATTAAATCTATTTTTCCAAGTATTCTGGAAACCACTTTTGAGGGATAGTTTTAAGTCTATAACAAAAACAGATAAATTAGTTATCCCACATATTAGTTATCCCATATATTTAATGTAGATGAGTGAGATGTAAGGACTAATGGCTGTTAGTAAGAATAACAACAAATCTTGTGGCTTTAGTCTAATTTAATGGTCACAGGTGAAGAAAACCTAGAGAGGTTTTCACACATTCGTTTTCCTGGTCCATTTACATAAGATGGCTACTGGGTATATGCATTTTTTTAAAAAGTACCCAGATGACTTTAATATGACATTAGGTTTGAGAACCACTGCTTAATTATTGATTATATATGTAACTAAAGAGTTTAGAACAGCTCAGTGATATAGATATTCTTTGAGAATTTATTGCATATTTATCTCCTGATTCTAAAATATAAGTATTCAATTATATGGGGTTTCTTTATAGAAGTCATTGAGAAATTAGGTGAAAAACTCAAAAAGAAAATGTATAAAATAATGCAACTAAATGAATCTTAAATGTTTGCAACTGAATATCATTGTTATCCACTGAAAGTTAAACTGCAAAATAATTGATTAATTACATTATACTAATTTTTAAAAAAACACCTAACCCCAGAGCTTTAATGATGTTATATTAAAAAATTCTGTACATATACATTTGTGTAATGTTAAGTTTTCCTCTAATTTCTTTAAAAAATTCTTTCCAATGATTCTCAGCAAAATTTCAGCTTTTAGAGAAAAATGGAAAAGAATTTAAAAAAAAAAGAATAACAATCTTTAATACTATAGAGGAACTACTTTATAGTACAAATATCAAACTTTTATGCACCTAAATTATGTGTACACACCACGATAGGACTGCATACCTAAATGTGTGTATTTATATCTACATCTGCATTTGTACCTACATGTGTATATCAAACTCCTTTTCAAATTTCATTAATGAAATCACTTTTTTATATGAGATCATCATGTTTCCTAAATTGCTTAAAATATTATTTTTTTATATTATATCAGAGATTGATTTTTCCCATTGCTGGTAATTTCAGAATTGCTTGCATGTAAATTTCTAAGATCCTACATAAAAGAGGCATTGATTTTTAGCTTTCCTCTAATTTCAAATGAAACACATTTTTGTCTACTATCTTTAAGATCAAGGCATCTGGTACCATCACTTCATGGCAAATAGATGGGGAAATAATGGAAACAGTGGCAGACAATTTTGGGGAGCTCCAAAATCACTGCAGATGGTGACTGCACCCACAAATTAAAAGATGCTTACTCCTTGAAAGGAAAGTTATGACCATCGTAGACAGCATATTAAAAAGCAGAGACACTATTTTTCCAACAAAGGTTCATCTCGTCAAGGCTATAGTTTTTCCAGTAGTCATGTATGGATGTGGGATTTGGACTATAAAGAAAGCTGAGTGCCAAAGAATTTCTGCTTTTGAACTGTGGTGTTGGAGAAGACTCTTGAGGGTCTCTTTGACTACAAGGAGATCCAACCAGTCCATTCTAAAGGAAATCAGTCCATTCTAAAGGAAATCAGTCCTGAGTTTTCAATGGAAGGACTGATGTTGAAGCTGAGACTCCAATCCTTTGACAACCTGATGTGAAGAGCTGACTCATTTGAAAAGACCCTAATGCTGGGAAAGACTGAAGGCAAGAGAAGAGGATAACAGAGGATAAGATGGTTGGATGGTATCATTGACTCAATGGAGATGACTTTGAGTAAAGTCTGGGAGTTGGTGATGAACAGGGAGGCCTGGCATGTAGTCCATGGGGTTTAACTTTAATCAGAGTTCTCCAGGAAAATAGAAAGAGAAGCAGAGACAGAGAGAGAGAATCCTGCCTCACTCCACATCATTCTTTTGTTCAGGCTGACTCCACCCACATTAGGGAGGATTGCTTTACTCAGTTCATTCTGTCAAATGTTTCTCCTCTTCCCCCAGAAACACCCTCACAGACACATCCAGATAATATTTAACCAGATATCTGGGCATCGAAGTTAACACTACTATTTCCTCAGGCATCCTCTCCAGCCCATAGAAAATCCCACAAAACCTGGAGTCTGGATGGCACTTATTTCAGCCTTTCCTGGAATTTGGTATCAGAGGTGGCATCAGTCTATCTTTCTCATCTTGATTTTTCTATCTGTACAGAACCACACTCTGATCTCTGTCCCTTCTTCACAAAACTCTGTGTGTGTGTGTGTGTGTGTGTGTATGTATGTGTGTGTGTGCTAAGTTGCTTTAGTAGTGTGCAACTCTTTGCAACCCTATGGACTGTAGCCCACCAGGCTCCTCAGTCCATGGGGTTCTCCAGGCAAGAATACTGGAGTGGGTTGCCATTTCCTCTTCCTGCAGGGGATCTTCCTGACCCAGGGATCAAACCCTCATCTCTCATGTCTCCTCCATCGGTAGGTGAATTCTTACCACTGGCACCAACTGGAAAGACACACAAAATTCTAGAGGACACAATTCAAGTTGGTACAACAAATTTTAACATCCCCGGTTCCAGTCTTTGAACACAGCCTGAACAATAATATCCTTTAACTGTTAGCTAAAGTAGTGTGATGGAAAATTGCTATGCAAAAACTCATCTCAAAAAATAGTGAAAGACAAGATCATTTTGATCAACTTTTGTTTTATATGAGTCAGGCAACATAGAATATGTGGATGCTTCTTGCCTACTTTTTATTTTAGTTTTCTTTTTTTTCTTAACACTGCATTCTACAAGTCTCTTTAATAGTAGAAACTGTCCATTAAATATTATCTCTAAGATAAAACTGAGTACTTAAATTACAATTTACAATAGTGCTAATTACTCTAATGATATTGCATTTTATATCATTAAGATTTGAAATCTGACTTATTAGATGCTGAATGAAGTTATATCATTAAATAGATATCAATAAAAAGATGGTGTTTGGTGAGTACTTGGTCATATTTACAGAGAGAAATGTTTATAACCCAATGCAAAATGCAAGTTGATTCCTCATTTGTGAGCACTGAATACTAACACAAAGACACACCAGTCTATTTGTTGCTATTGTTGTTGTTGTTTGTAAATAGTACAAAATTACTTTTGTTGATTTTTTTTTTGAGGGGTGAGTTCACATGACAGAGTTGGCAGTGACAATGTAGTTTTCAAGTCGAAAGTCTTCTTAGTGATTGACATGTTTCTTGACCATGTAGCTATACTCTCCAGAATAATCAGCTAGAAATACATCTCTAGCATGTATTTAAGCTGGCCCAGAAGTGTTTTGTTCCTCACACATCACAATACTGTGGAACATAATAATTGATAATAAGAAAGGATGCAAAGAACCTTGCAAGAAGTGAGAATTTTCAACTGGTTTGGATTGGAGACATAAGGATACTGTTTATACTTCATATGTTCTGAGTGTGTCCTCCTCAAATATACATGCTCAGATCCTAATATCCAAATTGATGGTATTAAAATACAGGATCTTTGGAAAGTGACTAGGTCATGTGGATGAAGCTATTATGAATGGTATTAATGCCCTTATAAGGAGACCCTAGAAAGATCCCTAGACTCTTCCATCATGTGAAGACATTCTGCAGTTCAGAAGAGGGCCCTCATTGACCACACTGTCACCCCACAGTTAGACTTTCGGCTTCAAAACCTGAGAGAAGTCAATTTCTGTTGTTGTTGTTTTAAATTTTCTTCGTCAGCCTGTGCTGTCTTGTTTCAGCAGTCCAAAATGAGTATTACTAGTATGGAAACTTAGAAGTCCTTGATTACATTGTCACTGCCTCTAAGCATCTTAGATATTGCAGGACTCTGTGGCAGGTTCACCCCTGCCACCACTGCCCAAATTGAATTTCACTGCATTTTAACATCAGTCTCCCTAGAAGAAGTCATTGCTGTATGAACTATTTCTGAATCTCATTGTCACGAAGGTGATTCTCACTGGTAGACGTAAGGGGCTTCCTTGGTAGCTCAGTTGGTAAAGAATCTGCCCACAATGTGGGAGCCCTGGGTTGGAATGATCTCCTGGAGAAGAGAATGGCACCCACTCCAGTACTCTTGCCTGGAAAATCCCGTAGACAGAGGAGCCTCATAGGCTACAGATGGGATAGGCTTAAAGTTGCTTGTATGCCTTTTGGATTCAAAGGAAGTTGAGAAACTTCTTAAATATTGTTAAGCCTGTTTACAAAAAACACAGTGAACACTATTGTAACTTGGAAAACCACTAAAATCATATTAATTAAATAAAGGAGATGGACAGAGGTAGGCGGCTTCCCTGGTGGCTCAGACGATAAAGCATCTGTCTACAATGCCGGGAGACCCAGGTTCTATCCCTGGGTTGGGAAGATCCCCTGGAGAAGGAAATGGCAATCTACTCCAGGACTATTGCCTGGAAAATCCCATGGACAAANTATATAGAGTGAATAGTAACGTGGATTATAGGAGTTGCAAGCTGAAGGGAAATTTCAGAAGACTGAACTAAAACTATTGGTATGATAATAATTATACACTTGCATTTGTTTGCTATTATAAATATGTACCTGTATGAATAATTTTTAAAAACAAACTTAGCCAACTTTGAGAGAAGATAATTTCAAGATGTGTGTGCGCTCAGTTGCTCAGTCATGTCCAGGTCTTTGCAATTCTCTGGACCACAGCCCTCCAGATTCCTCTGTTCATGGGAATTTTCAGGTAAGAACAATGTAATGAGTTGCCATTTGCTTCTTCAGGGGATCTTCCCAAAAGAGGGATCAAATCCACATCTTTTGCATTATAAGCGGATTTTTATCACTGAGCCGTCAAAGAAGTCCCCAGTTTCAAGATACTCAGGNTGAGTTGCCATTTGCTTCTTCAGGGGATCTTCCCAAAAGAGGGATCAAATCCACATCTTTTGCATTATAAGCGGATTTTTATCACTGAGCCGTCAAAGAAGTCCCCAGTTTCAAGATACTCAGGAGTAAATAGATGATGATGACTTGGAGATAGCAGATTAAAACTATTTTTAGGGAAAAAAAGGAGTGGAGACTGAAAAAAGTATTAGGTTCAAAAAAAGTCATTTATGTTAAAAGTGGTGATATGTGCTTATTTTGATTTAGAAAGAAATAGGATTATTTGGCAGAAAGGATAAGTATAATGGTATAAGAAAAAGAGGAAGACTTACACACAAAAATATACAGATGAGAGAACCCCATTTGTAACACTTTAGGAGGTAAAAAGGGAACGGTTCTTCTCTGCCAGATGAAAGCAAAAAAAAAAAAAAAAAGCAGAGGAAGAGTGAATATAAGGAAGTATTCTGGGTGAATACTTAGGGCTTCCCTGGTGTCTCAGAGGGTAAAGTGTCTGCCTGCAATTCAGGAGACCTGAGTTCAGTCCTTGAGTCAGGAAGATACCCTGAAGAAGGAAATGGCAACCCACTCCCGTACTCTTGCATGGAAAATCCCATGGACAGAGAAACCTGGTAGACTACAGTCCATGGGATCACAAAGAGTCAGACGTGACTGAGCAACTTCATTTTCATTTTCATTCTGGATGAAGAGAAAATACTAGAGTTGCCATTCTAACGCATGGTTTTCTGCTATTTCCTTCAAAGCACGTCTTTAGAAGTTTGTTTGTTTATTATTATTATTATTTTGTCCAGGGACAAAGATATTACTGAGATAGACACATTGGAGATAAACACAGTAGAGATATTGATGGGTAACTCTGATTCTTTTACTTTGATCTCAGGCTTTGCCCAGCTACTTGACTCAGCCTGTATGATGTCAATGAGAAACTGACATGCTTTGATAAGTACACCTCATCATTTAACTAGTTACAATGCTGGTGATGAAAACAAAGTCAGCCATCCTTCAAACTTACTGCAATTTTCTTAATATCTATTTCACATATAGATTACTGATACAGTAAAAAACTTTCACAATGCATTATATAATGAAATTCTATCAGTGAATTGAAGTCTAGTTGTATATTTAATATTAAAGCAGTAAAATGTTGCAATAATCAACTACAACTTCAAACACTAACAACTCTATTTTGAAAAATATTAGTAATAAACTTAAAAGTGATTGAGAATATGAATATACGCTGATAACATATAAATATTAAGAATGAGCACATTAGCTCAATAACTTTCAGAAGGACATAGGATTCTTTTTGAAGATAGAATATTAATTAGATAACATTATTTTTCTATATAGGAATTGCTGTGTATCACAACCATTAAAGAAAATAGCCTTTCCTTAAATCAGATCCTATGAAAGAGAAAGGGCATTTTACTGCTTTGGTGATAATATTACCATGAGCAGTGTCCTGCCTCTGCTGACTGATCCAGAAACAGGTCTTCAGAACTGACCTCCAGTGAAGGGAAGATTTATTTGGCATTGTAAGCATTCAGTGTAGGAAAGACAGAGTCAGTCTAACATTAAATGATCTAAGAAATGTTTGTCTCTCCATATATCATTTTTTTTTAAAAAGTAATCTACCAATACAATGTTACTTGTTTATTTTTTATATAACATTAAATTTATTCTTCAGTTTCTGATTTCACTGTATGATGATGATGATGTTTGTATTCTGACTGGGATTCATATGAATGTTAATATTTTAACATTAATCCACTTAAGCAAAATTCAAGCAAAATTTGCATATTTTGGACATTCATTCTTTAACTAAACACTAACAAATTAAATAGTTATCCACATTTTATTTCTTGAAACTCCTTTTCTGGGAGGAAGCATTAAGATTAAGGGAAACAAGTGAAAAGTAAATGAATGTGGATAGGATCTTGTAGAGAAAAAGAATTTGGAAGACCTACTCCAAGGAAGGCAGAATGTGTCAGCAAATATGATAAAAGGATGTTTACCAACTGAAACAAACCAAATACACCTAACCATGCCTGGCATTTGTTTTTACCTGTTTTGATGTGGAACATTTTTTAAAGTCTGTATTGAATTTGTTACAATATTGTTTCTGTTTTATGTTTTGGAGTGTTTATCCCTGAGGCACGGGGGATTGTAGCTCCCCAACCAGGGATCAGACTCACACCCCCGCATCATAACCGCTGTGATGCCAGGGAAGTGAGTTGGCTGGTATTTTTATGGATGCATTGATTATAAGCATGTAATCAGAAAGAAAAAGATTTATATATATATAAAACATCATTATCTTATTTATTTATACAGATATCTTCTTATTTGTTTTTCTAAGTTCACATAAGAATGTAGAAAAGAAAGATATAAAATGTCACAATTGCTTTTTAATCAGATAATCCTGAAGATTATAGATAATGCAAAGGAGAGTAGATGGTAAGGCAGGAAGAATATAAAAATGGAATTAATTAGTGTAAAAAAAGAGAAAAATAAAATACTGTTAGCACACACACACAGAAAATCCCTGGAGAAAACATAAATCCACATTTATGGCCTAGTGTGTGGAAAATGAGTGAATAATAGTTGCTCTAAGGGTTTTCACTAGGGAAGTTGCATGGCTGGTCATGTTTGCTATGTTTGTTAAATATAAAAGATCACACCTCTGAATCCATTGGACATATTTTGTTCTTCTCATCTTGAGTGTGCATTGCACTGCTTTGCTAGAAAATGTCACATCTGTCACAGTTTGATTTCTGTGATTGCTTTTTGTTCCAATAAGCATAAAAGATCATTGTGGTGATCATGATTCATTTAAATGAGAATGTATCTCTGTATGTTAATAGTGAAAATTCTTACTTATTTGTTTAAAACATTTATTTTAATTATATATTTCTAGGTGCCTTAGTGTTATATTTAGAATTAAAAGTGAATATTCTCTTAATGCATTCCAACCAAAGAACAAGGCTGAACACAAAACCTCTGTCTTACTTTTCTTGTTCTTAAGATTTTTCAACTGCATTAAAAAATTGAAATGTTACATAGCCTTCATTATATATAATCTCATATGTGTTGTAGGCATGGGATAAAAAGCAGACAATAGTGCTTTTTGGAAAGCAAATTCCCAAAATTATTTCTTAACAAGAAACCAGTAAGAGTGTTTCAAAGGACAGCTCTGAATATTAAAAAGAAAAAAAGAATAAATATATTAACCTCAATGAAACAATATGCGGTGTTTCACAACAATATGCTTGCAATTGATTTTGTCATTTGACCCTTTCTGTTTATTGTATACTTTTTACTAAATAAATTTATGTGCTACTTCCTACAGACTCACAGAAAACTATGACACTTAACTAAGGAAATAATAATAATAGTTGTAATCAGTATGCCAGTAGTATATAGATGATAGTATGATAACCTCACACAAGAACTAGGTCTCCAGGAAGAATTATAAAAGGAGGTGACAGTCTTGGCAAATATGAATAAATACCTGCTAAGTGAACAAGGAAGGAAGAAATGTGTTTCAACCAAAAAGAACAGCATGTGTAACAGCACTGAAGGAGACTTGAGACATATGAACTTTTTTTTTTTTTTTAAAGAAATGATCATTTAATGAATGGAAAAAAAATAAATCATGGTGGTCAGACAATTCTTATAGCCATACTCACTGTGTTTTCCCTAGATAAATTATATTAATTTGCTCCGGTTTTCTTGAAATCATTCATTGAATAGTTTGCTTGGCTCTTGGGTGAAGTAAGGATAGTAACGTATTTGGACCAGAACTTCAACCTAACTTCTTTTTATTCTTTCAAAGAAAAACTCTGTTTTTTCATGTTCAAGACTATTTGCTTTGATATCAAAACAGTTACTTTTGAAAAAAAAAATAGCAGGTCTACATGTCTTAATCAAATAATTTCCATGAAATAAATCATTATTTCTCCCATTAAATCTAGCAAAGCTCTATTGTAGTGATTTATGTTTTTAATTTTTATTGTAGTGCATTTAAAGAACCTGAGAAGAGCATGATAAATATTTCATGTAAAGCATAGGTGGCCAGTATGAAGGAATTATATAAAATGTCTCAATTTACTAGTCATTAGAATTTTAATATTTTTATTATAGAACAAACATTAGCCTGTATTGCATTGACATTTTGTTTTAATTTTCTCAGATCATCTTGGTTTTATTAGAATATTGTAAAGTAATTAACCTCCAATTAAAATAAATAAATTTATATTAAAAAAAGAAATTAATATGCTGCCCAGTAATAGGGGTCGTAGCTTTTAGCACAGCTTTCAGTGTAAAATAATGTTATCATCAACTCTAATTAAGATGTCCTGTGTTGGGTAAGATGATTGAAATTGCTTTGTTAAAAGAAAATATCTCATTTTAAAATTTTGCTTTCCCTCCCATTAGTAGAAAGATACAGGTATGATTAAATTTTTGTTTATAATGAAATTATATATAATGTAGAAAAATAAAATTATGCATTAAAAGTAACTGGAAACAAAAGAGAAGAGAACATGCAGTTCTTCTCATGCAAAAATGTTTATATCAATTGTTTGAATCTAATTTAATTATCTTATAAAATGAGTCAAGTGGGATAGCAAGTTTTAATCTAATGCTGAGCAAGGCCTTTAGAGTTGCTGTTACACAATTATTTTGACTTTTATTTCCCAGTGAAGAGAAGTACCTCTGACCCTCATAGAGTCCCTTGTTATTGAATCACTTTATCTCTTCGTACACAACTTTACTTTGTTTTTTTCCCAGTACATTCATCATAGCCTTAGCTAATATGACAGTATTATTGAGTATATGTGGTTTAGATAAAAGAAATAAATATACATTGAATAATTTTAGTTGATATTATTAAAGGGGGGAATCTATGTGCTTTTTCAAACTACATTAATGTTTATAAGTTAGTGACAGTATGCAATTTCATTTGGGTTATTACCAAAGTTCTACACTGGTTGTCCAGGAACTCTTTGGCCATAGCCAACACAGCAAAAGTTTTGAAAGATAATTTTTCTCATTTCATAGGAAGGGTTACTTTTTGCAAAGTTTCCGATTGATCCCACTGAAATTTTAGGGACACAGTATCAAAATGCTCTTAACTAGTTCTAACATCTTTCTCCTAACATGTTTACTTCTATTTTTGGTTAGTGGCACAATACCGCTTGTTTCATGCAATAGTGTTCAACTTGATTTTCAACCCATTCATACACTTTAATCCACACATCTACCCCTAATATTGTCTTGTACCCCTTCTTTCTAAAAAAGGTATCTTCTAAATGAGGACTTTCCCTCAACTTCCAAACCTCTATTAGGCACAGATTACCTCTTACCTGCTGTTTTGGATTCTTTCTCATTGGAATCTTGTTGCCTTTCTTCTCCATTAACCCTTATATATATATATATTTCTAAAACTCATAGATTTTGAAAAACTTACCTCTATCCTGCTTTCTTTCATGCCTTAATATAAATAACTTTAGGTCATCTATAATCAGATTAAAACTGGAATCTTTAATAACATTTGTTAACTATTTTAGACATATTGACAAGGGAAGATAGTAGATCTTGAAGTTCAAGGCAATTGAGGGAATAATATAAAAATGACTATTTTTACTTTGAGCCGAACCCATCAGACCACTGCAGAGGGCGTTGGAGGAATCAAAATTAATGAGCATTCTCTTGTTTCCCTAGGGAGACCCTGAAAAGTTCTCCACTGTTATGTATTACAAGTCAAATCTTCAAAGCTAAACTCCTGGCTACCTAGCAGGAGGCTGAATGTTTAATAGTGAGGTTAAGGATAAGGTAAAGAATTTTTGTGATGGTTGACATCTGTGGGTCACTATTAAATTGGACATCCATACAACAGTTGGTAAAGTTTCACTCCCTCGGGGGTAACTCTGAAGTGACTGTAAGAAAGGCTCATACATCATTTATAGCAGGTTGGAAGCCTCAGGAAGTTCTATTGGTCCACTTTCTTGTCCCAGCTATCAAATCCAGGTGATTCAGTAACCTCACTGACACTGCGACCTGACCCTACCCTCTCAGTAACTTCCTTGTCACCCAACCTATACATGACTGGAAAAAATTAGAGGGAACATTGACCATGGTGACCTGGCAGGATTACTGTGGGGCAAAGGCCATACTAAAATACCCATGAAGCTGCAAGAGATGAATAAATTAGAACAGGTTCACATACATAAAAAAGATAAAGTACTTTTAAAACAGACTTATACAGAAAGACTAAAGCGCTTTAAATTATTTATTCTTGAGGAATAAAGGCTGAGGATAAATAGAATAATAATCTCAAACAGTGAAGCAACTGTCCTTCATTTAGTTCCATTGCAATCAAGAGTACATCATTTTAACATCAGGGGTGATTTAGAAAATTGGGTTCTACAATCTCCTCTCTTGAAAAGGAGCACATGGTACTGCAGATACTTTCTGATGCAAAGAACCGGTTCATTGGAAAAGACCCTGATGTTGGGGAAGACTGAGCCCAGGAGGAGAAGGAAGCAAAGGAGGATGAGACAGTTGGATGGCATCACTGACACAATGGACAAGAATTTGAGCAAACTCCAGGAGTTAGTGAAAAATAGGGAAACCTGATGTGAAGCAGTTCATGGAGTTGCAAAGAGTCAGACATGACTTAGCAAAACTGAACAAGTGCAGATACTTTAAATGTGATCTTTTGTAGTATCAGGCAATTTGAAAAAGAAAAAGTTATTAATACTCCGCCATTCTATCCCAGTACATAATCCAGAAGATAAAATAGGTTAACTCTGATTATCCAAAGCTCATGTGTATGATTACACTGGGAATAACAGACTCCTGAAATACTAGCCTTATGATCTGTGGGAAAAAATTGCTAGGGTACATCCGCTTATAAATCTAAATGTTAATCATGCAGTTAGAAAAAATGGATCAAGCTTGGAAGCAAGCTATTTATTAAATAGATCTTTTAAGAACTTAAAAATAAAAAATTAATTAGGAAAAGATCATCAATTACTATTTCTAGTTACACTAAAATATATTTGGGATCTAATTTATTCCAGTGTGTAGAGCTCTAATGAAACAAACATCTGAAGTGCAGGTGAGATTGACAATGTGCTCTCCTCTGGGGGAACGAATGCTTTTGTGTAGACCAGTGTTTTCAAGGCTAATGGTTCCTTGTATCGCTCTTTGTTTCAGCTTTGCTTTTCACTCCTAACTTGTAGGACAGCTTAAATGGTTGACTTGGTTAAAGAGCTTAATTGCTCATGTGGTGGCTATTACCAACACAAACTGTCTACAGGACACACAGACAGCTATTGTGTCCCAGATGATGTTACAAGACTGAATGGGGCCTGATTACTGTACGTTGCTTTTCAACGTTGTTAATTTGCATGTTTGAATAAGTCTATCGGGACTCCATTTTACAGCAATTGTTCCATGTACACTGCTAGGGATCGCTTTGGGAAACAGCGGTAGATTGGCTTTTTCTATTCATCCAAATGGAGGGCTTGGAGTGGCTGACCGCGTGGCCATTATGCATGGCACCTATGGGATTTGTGGCGCATTACTTAATGGATTGCTGCACTTGCTTTTTCTTTTCTTTTTCCCATGTAATGCTCAGTTTCTGTTTATAAATAACTATCCTTCTTAAACACGAAAGCCACCATTAGTATATGAGTGTTTATTGGGAAGTTCAGAATAGTATTAACAAAAGAAATAACAAAATATTTATCTAGTGTATTTATAGATTTTTAGAATTAATTTAATCTATGTTAATGAAAACACATGTCTTTTTTTTTTTTTCTTAAAAGCTAAGTAAGCAAATGTTTTCGGTTGCTTCAACCCAATGACTATTCAATCCATTTCAGACTGTATGAGATGTTGATCATCAGCTCCTGAAAATATAAATATTTGAAGTTTTTTGTTTCCATTATACTTGCAGTTAATTAAATAAAAATATTTGGCAATATACAAACCTATTTTAAATGTAAAATTTAGTAAATGTTTTTAATGTAATGTGATGTACATTAAGCATGAGTTTAAGGGGATCACTTGCCTTGAGTCTAACAACTCCTCTAGGACCTCTCAGGTCAAACTTCTCTGCTTGTCTTGTGGGCTCTATAAAGATTAGAAGACATGACCTAAAGGACTGTTTGTACTTTTACTTGTATGTTTATTTGGCCAGATAACAGTAACAAAAATTAATAATAAGCTAAGTGTAAATATCAAAAAAATATAAAGCCTAGATCAACTGATTAGGAAAACAGTTGCCCTGAAAATATTCATATTAGAAGAGAAGAAGTAAGCATAGAAGAAAGAACATTGCCTAAAGACAGAGTTTTAGGGTCGTAATCATACAGCACACACAGATACACACATTCACAATGATCTTATCTTGTGGCTGATTACATTCCCAGGCAATGGTTTTTAATTATTGTAGTACATAGGTACTTATTAAAATAGGGGCTTTTAGGTCCCACTTCTGGAAATAACTGACTCATTTGGCCTTGGATAAGACATATGTATTTATATTTCTTCAAAACTATTTCAGTGATTTTGATGATCAATCGAGAGTTTGCATATCCTTAGTATTGATGACAGGTTCCAGTATAGCTACACAGAAATGTTGCAGTATTCCATAGCCCCTGCATTTCATAGATAAACCAAACAGAATTAGAGGGAGAAATGGAAAAAAGTAATAACAAAAGCAACAGAAATGCTGTTACTGCATTCCTATTAAGGCAGTATGAGCTCTTTAAGAACACTTCAGATATCTGGAGGTAGTGGACCAAGGCAAGCCAATCTGGGCTGCAGAGCCAGACATCCAAGGAAGAGACCAGAAGCCATAGCACAAATGGGAGGATCTGAAGCAATATCCTTTATTGTCCTCGTGCAGAGACTTCATCTTCTATGATGATTGCATTGACTTCTCATTTCACTCACTGGGTTGTTGAAATAGATTCAAACATTCTGTAAATATCAGCACCAATTCTACTTAATATAGTATTTGCATATGATAGCAATGTAGGAAACTATATACAAGCATTGGGCCTATTTTTAAAGAAATGCCTTTTTAAAAAATGAGTACAAAACTTTTCTTGAGATTATCTTCCTAATTTTTCAAAATATGGCTTTTAAAAATTAATCAAAGAAAACCTTTTTATATTAAAAATTATATAACCATTAAAAATGAATAGGTTATTTAGAAACCCAAATGCAATTAATGAATTTTTCACACTCTTGACATTTAAAAAGCACAAAAATAAGTTTAAAAATAGATGGTTTGCATGCATGCTATCCCTTCAGTTATGTCCAACTCTGCGACCCTGTGAACTGTAGCCCACCACGCTCATCTGTCCATGGGATTCTCCAGACAAGAATACTGGAG